>JASDQU010012125.1:241163-279073 GCA_032191745.1 Picea mariana | reverse complement strand
AAAGTTACGTTGACGACCTACTTAATGGACTTACACCCTGGTGCAAGCTCCCACACACAATCGTGGGTATACCCTCCAAGGAGCCCGAGTGAGTTTGGCCAATGTCGATTCCAGGTACCATGAAAACTTACCCCTTCACAATCACCTTGTGTAAGACCCTAAGAAGATAGGCTACTAAGGTTACCACCAACAACAATGATGCCTGGGGGAACAGTCGACAGTTCGATCCACATGCAAGGGCAGGGTATCTAGCCCGAAATCAGCTTGAGAGGCTTCCACTCATCATTGTGGTTATACCTTCAAGTGACCCTCATAATACGTGCAATCTTTACACCGATATCAACAAAGCAGGGTCAGTAACTCTGTCAATCTCAATGCGACCTCAACTTTGACCCTTGTGTGAGAAGGGCTTCCTAGGACAAAATGCTACAAATGGAATTTGACACTCCTTATCACAAGATACCATTGTGTGTTTTGTGCTTTGGAGAGTGTGTCTCACTGTCTATTCCAAAGCTCTAGCCTAGCTAATGTTGGTGTAAAAGAGCCCTAGAAAAAGTTACTAGTTGAATTTTAAAGTTGCGCAATATTATTAAAGGCTATTGTTATGCAAAAAGGAGACGGAAATGAAACCGATGTTGTGGGAGACTCTGACCCAACAATGCGTAAATAGGGATGAATGATACAAATTTTTGTTCGATGAATCCTATTTACAGGAGGGAAAGAGGAGTTTTCTGGAACAATGCGAACTACGATGTATGATCTTCTCTAAAATGTAATATCAAACAATCATGAATAGTGCAAATTCCCTATCCGTTCTCTTTCAATAATTGAATGCCAATATTTTTCGAATAAAAGGTTGCTTAAAAAAAAGGAAAATGTCTTTAATTTTTTATTAGAAGCCAAGCAACAGGGATGGAACTAAGAAAAAGTAAGCAACCAACAAAAAAGAAATACACAACAAACACCGAAATTGATCTTTCAATGAAGATAAAAATAACAAATTGACAAGACCAGTCTCTTCAAATGCACATGGGTAACAATTTTCCAAGTAATAAGCAATTGAAAAGGACAATTAATCTCAACTTTTAATCCAATCAAAGGCTCCTGACCAAACAAGCACTCAGATTTGAGAATCGGAGATTATACCCTTGTTAAGAAAAGGTCAAGAGGTAAAAGTTGAGAAAAAATGATCAAGAAGAGTTTTAGATTTCCGAAAACTAATCATTCGCGAGATTTGAAGTCAAGAAACATTCAATCACTGGCCAGAGAAGTTCTTTCCAGACACACCAACCAATCTAGGCATCTGAAGACACAAAAGACTTAATCCAAATTTTTTTACAATTGAGTTCATAGTCTGACAGTGGGGTACAGTGCGAGAATTAAGGATTCTCGCAGGCTAGACACAGGCAGGTTGCGAGAAGTTCACACTGAACTGAACACTAGGGTGCGAACTTCAGTGATTCTCGCAGGCTACAGAAAGGTGCAGTGCGAGAAGGTTTGTAATCAAGCAAATTTTGGAAAAATGATAGAACTTTTGAGGGAACTTCTGGATCCAGGGAGTCTGTGAAGATCTCCTCAAGACTCAGAGATTGATTGGGAATGAAAAATGGTAGGTCAAGAGAAAATGGCTAAATAAAAACCACTAAAATGGGTTCGATCCCCAGTGGAGTCACCAATTTTGTTATAGGATAAATCAGTAGGTTCGGACACTAACAGATCTCCCTAGATCCACCTGGATCTAGAACAAAACAGGACATGACACAACTCTTTCTCTAAGTTGTAGTCATTGAATCTACTACTAAGAAGGAATGAGTGACATACCTTTATATTGCTTCCTTAGGTCTCTGTTGTTCCTACTTCGCTTCGGTGCTCTTGTGAAATCAGGTCCAAGACAACACAAACCGACCAAAGTGAAGATAGTAAAGTATATTCAATGTCAACCTATGCATATGATCAAAGAATTATGCAATAAAATAAGAGTGATTTTATGGGAAAGGGACATGCCGCTGTATTATATTAAATGAAAGTAGAAGATACAACCAGATCGCCTTGATGTCGCAAGCTTCCTTTCAGTGACCCTTGGTTCCAACACACACACTCGCTCTACATTTGCATGAAGAAGATCTAATACAACTTGATAGACCAAATAGAGTCTTCAAGCTTCTATACAAACAGAGTTCCTCACACAATTCTTTCACCAATTCTTCATTCAATCTTGCTTAACCTTTTCCATGAGAAACCTTTCAATATATAGAAGAAGGAGAGATGGTTAAATGGATGAGGATGATCCCACTAAATCTGAGAAGTCAGTAGGATGCCAACCATGCGAATGCCAACTCATTTTCTAGAAGTTTCCCTTCTAGAACCTTCATGAACTCTTCTCTTCTCCAAGCTTTGAAACAAGTTCACACCCTACCTATAGAGCAGACTGCGAATAGTTCGCACCCCAAGTGTGGGTTGACCGCGAGAATGAAGGATTTTCGCACCCTATAACATAGGCAACCTGCAAACTCATCTTAAAAATGTGTTTTTTGGAAGAAGACAACAATCACTTTTCTCAGGCAAAAAGTCCTTGTGGGAGCCTGAATACATCACTTGTAGAGACATCACCAGAGTGACCAAAATAATGTGTAACAGAATGCCCCCCAAATTATGAGGTTGGAACTTGTGACAGCCGAAATACTTTGTAAAATGCGTGTGTGTGTTAGAAACAAGGAGCACACCTAATCGGAAACCTGTAAATAACCAAGCATCTGCAGAATATAATACCAGTTATGAGGTAGGCATTCCCATGCTCAGATCACAAATGAATGGAATCATAAACGTAGGTCATGGCCACCAGTCATACACCGTGGATCCATGTCATCAAAATGCTACATAGCCACCAGGAATACAATGTGGATCTATGTGAGAAGACTTGAATTAAGACATAGCCACGTGACATACAAAGTGGATCTATGTGCCGATACAAATCATACATACTCCATCGCAGCCTAGATAAAAAAAGATGAGACCCAGGGTCTTCACTCCCGTCACCTGAAAGTACGAATCTAGCCATGTGATTACATGTTCTGAAGTCGAACATGGTAGAAACCACTTGATTACCGGTCATTGATGAAAATCGTTAACAAGTGTGAGGGAAATCACCATTGATGTCAATGACTCCCAAGGTATCGAAGTACAATTCGAATGAATACGAATGAATGAGATGAAGTTGAGCACTCGGCAGAATCTCTCGATCATGGATCAATATTGTGAAACCCCCGTCGAAAGCGAAGAGACCTGCCATTAAGGCATGCAGGTCCCAAGGTACTAACTGATTTCGAAGTCTCATTTTCGGATAATGAGTTGGAGTCGATGGAACAAGACTCGTCACATGAGGGCCTTGATGTATCCCCCATCAATGACACGAAATAAGTAACAGATTTTGAGGGTGAAACAAAGTATGAATACGGGTTGAAACGGACACAGGAAAGGCTGACATAGGAAGAATTGACCACTGCAGATGGCCGACTCAATAGAGGGCTCATTAGAACTTCTCTTGAACATATGAACTACACCACCAAGGACTTGGCAGCATTGACTCAAAGACGACCCAAGATATGACCTTGTATCAAGTCCAACAAGAGACAAATGGATTTCCCAACCCGAATTCAAATAACAAATAGGGGGTGTCATGTTCAAGAGTGACGCTTACTGCCATTAATACGAATACGAAAACATATCCCTTTCCTAAAATTTTCCCCACCATCTCTGGTGAGTACCTCTTTATTTTTACACAAGCTTGAGGAGGATAACATATGCTTGTTGATGTAAGCTCATCCTTCAGATGAGTCCCTCAGAGTATATTTAACGAACCCTAGGAAGGAGTGGTTCAATGCCATTGCGAGTCTTTCGATGTTTGTTTAACGAGTCCAAGGATAGAAAACTCAGGCGTTTTTCATATTTTGAGAGTCTGAAAAACACTTAAAGAGAACTCTCCCAATTCCTTTTTCGTAAAAGAGTTCGACGAGACTGAAAAAGTGATAAACTATCGCCCGTCGAACATTTTCTTCAAATACTTTAACGAGTGTGAAAAGAACAAGATCGCTCGACAATCTTTTCATTTTTATGAAGCGTGAAAAGAGATTAAAGGAGACTCCTTTACATTCGTCGTTTTCATGTTACCATGATGAGTACGAAAATACGAGAAAAAATATACTCGGTTACGTTCTCATATATTTTCAAGCGCGAGAACGAACGAAGACTGAGCTCGAGGTTTTTTCTAAAAAACCCTAAAAAAGTAGTTGTACATGCGACAAAAGAAAAAACACACGTACCCCCTCGTTTGGACTTCGAAGTTGCGATATCTGTGAAAAACCACACTCACAAGGCAATTAGGGTATTAGGTTTTATAGACAAAGCAATAAAAATAATATAAAAAATCAATAAAAAATAGTAAAAAGTGAATAAATATGGGTAAAAAAGACTTTTTACCATTTCATTGTTACTTTGCCAAAAACTTGTCCAACATACCTCATTTTCCCCCAAATTTCTTTGCTCGATTGCGGGAGGCACAAGCGATCATTCGGCGAATGGTTTCAGCCAACGAGGTAATCTCTTGATTCTCCAACTTTTCCATGGTTTATTTTTTCTTTTTTGGATCTTACTCGCTTCTCTGATTTGGTGGGATCATCCTAATCTCCTCATCCATCTCTCTTTCACACTATATAAAGAGGAATCTCTCATGGAAAAGGCTAAGATTGAATAGGCTAAGAATTGTATGGAGAGTTCTACTTCAGATTATGCTTGAGAGCTTTGATTTTGTTCTTAAAGTCAGATTGTGGATCTTCTTCATTCAAGGCATTGGAGCAAAGGTGTGTGTGTTGGAGCAAAGAGCCATTGAAAGGGGACCTTGCAATATCAAGGCATGGGTTGTATTCTCCACTTTTTATTCACTTAATACAATAATGCATTTCTTCCCTATATAAGCATCTTGTCTTCTATTGTATAATTCCTTGATCATATACATAGACTTCATTAGAATACATATATCTTTGTTTCCCCTCTTTGTTGGTTTGTGATTCTTGGACAAGCTTACTATTCTGCAAACCCAAGTAAGGAGATACAAGGACGACACTAGCAAGGATCAAGTGTCGTTTAAAAGGTATGTCACTTGTACCTCATAAAACTAGTTCATATGATAATGAAGTTTAAGGCAAAGTGTGCATTCTATTATGTTTTGTTCTAGTTTCTAGTGGGATCTAGGGAGATTTGTTTGTGTCCGCACTTACCAATTAATCCGATAACAGCTAGGCCGACTTGTCTTCTAGGGTTTCCACACATCTGTTAAATGGTTCACTTGCTTCCAAAATATTCTATTGTAAGTCAAAGGTTACATGTGGAGGTTAATACATACCGTAGCTACCAAAACATCAACACTTCAGAGTATAAATATGTTGCAGAGGCAAGCCAATAAAGAATTTGGCAGAAAGCAAGCAACTAGTGATAGAGAAGTGGCAACATCTAGATCCCATAGCAGAAGGGATGATCATGGGAATGACAAGTAGTCAAGAAGTATGAGTAGGTGCCATCATTCTCTAGAGAAATCCACTAGGAGAGCTCATGCAAATTTAGGACCAGGGAGCAACACCAGTGTTTCTCTTGTCAGGACGTAGAGAAGAAGGCATGAGTCAGACATTTTTCAAGATGAACTTAGAAAAATCAAGCCACCAACTTTTAATGGTGAGCATAGAAAGGGAGAAGAGGTTGAAGCATGGCTATTGAAAATGAATAAACATTTCCACTTGCATGATTACCCCTCGAGGAAAGAAACTAGAATTTCAACCTACCACTTGCAAGTAAATGAAACCACGTGGTGGGATCAACTTAAGCAAGCCAAACACCTTGATGAGAAGAAGGTCTCAAGGAGGCAGTTCAAAGGATATTTACAAGAGAAATATTTTTCAGAGCATTACTATGAAAGGAAGATGAAAGAGTTCTTTGAACTCAGGATGGGTAGCATGACAATGGATGAAAATGAGAAGATATTTTTTGAGTTGTCAAAGTCTGTTGGCTTCATAAAGAATGAAAAATTCAAAATCCAAATATTTCATAGCAAGTTACCTTCCTTCTACAATGACATGATACAATATGATAACCCCATGAATTTGAAAGAGACCATAAGGAGAGAAAAACATCTTTATGAGCATAGTAGAGGGAGGCCGGTCTTCCAAAAATCTTGGAATGAAAAGATGAAGGGTGAAAAGGAGAAAAGACAAAAAGTTTTTAAGCCACCGTTTTTTCAGAAATAACTCCCAAGCAAATCAACAAGGGCAATTAGCCTAGAATGAACCTGGGATGACAGATTCATTTGTGAAAAGGCCAAGATAGAAACCCATGAAGTGTTGGGGATGTGAGGGAAATCATTTGTACAGGGACTACCCTCACTAAGGAGAAAGGATGAGGACTTACCACAATATTGAAGAGGTTGAAATAGTGGAGTACATGGGAGAAAACATGCCAAGGATTTGTGCACCTTTGGACAACAAACATGTAGAGTATCATTCCTCCATGATTGAAGTGGAAGGTAAGATCGATAACCATCCCATAACAATTTTAATTAATTCTAGAGCTAGCCATAGTTACATAAACTCCAACATTGCTGAAAGATTTCACTTACAAAGAAGTAAGCATAATAAATCTTGGTTAGTTCAGTTAGCCACAGGGGCTAAGAGGAAAATCAGTGAGTTGGTTAAGGATTGTCTAATAGACATGAATGGACTCAACACAAAGGCATATGTGAACATCTTACCATTAGGTTCATATGATTGTCCAATTGGCATGGATTGGTTGGAAAAACACCATGTTTTCCTAGACCTTTACAACAAGAAAATCACCCGACTTGATGAAGAAGGCCAGCAAGGCAAGGTTCAAGGCATTCCACGAACTATAGTTGTTAGAGAAATTTCATCCATGCAACTAGAAAAGAGTTTTAGGAAGAGATGTCAAATTTTTTCAGCCCATATGAAGAAGCAACCAGAGATAAAATGCCAAGTATGGAAGACCATCCAGTCTTGACGGATTTTGGAGATTTTTTGGGAGAAATCCCAGGACTGTCACCAAAGAAAGACATTGATTTCTCCATTGATTTGGTGCCAAGAGTTGCTCCAGTGTCCAAAACATCTTATAGAATGGGCACACCAAAGTTGAAGGAGTTACAAATGCAACTTGAAGAACTATTAAAGAAGGGGTATATATGCCAAGTGTGTCACACTGGGGTGGCTCAGTTCTTTTTGTGAAGAATAAAGATGGAACCTTGAGGACATGTATTGATTTCAGATAGCTAAATAAGGTCACCATAAAGAACAAATATCATTTTCCAAGGATTGATGATCTATTTGATAAGTTGAAAGGTGCAAGGATATTTTCCAATATTGACTTGAGGTCAGGTTATCATCAAGTGAGAATAAAGGAAGAAGATTTCTTCAAGACAACGTTCAGGACAAGATATGGGCATTATGAATTTATGATAGTGTCATTTGGGCTATCAAATGCACCCATTGTTTTCATGTGCCTGATGAATGGAGTGTTCAGGGAATACCTGGACAAGTTTGTAATTATGTTCCTGGACTATATACTCATCTACTCAAATACAAAGGAGGAACATGAGCAACATTTAAGAATGGTGCTAAAAGTTTTGAGAGAGCATAAGTTGTATGCCAGTTTAAGTAAGTGCATCTTCTATCAAAAGAAGATTCGTTACTTGGTTCATATTGTTTTAGTAGATGCGATAGTAGTTGATCCCGAGAAGATAGAGGCCATTAGAAGATGGTTGGCACCATCTAATGTGACATAGGTTAGATCATTCATGGGTCTTGCAGGGTATTATTGAAGATTCATAAAAGGGTTTTCAATGATTGCAATCCCAATCACTTCTTTGCAAAAGAAGGGAGTGAAATTTGAATGGACGTTTGAATGTGAAGGAATATTTCGGCAGTGGAAAGACATATTGACTAGTGCGCCAATATTGAATATTTCAAACCTCGATGAAGACATTGTTGTGTGCACAAATGCATGCAAGGAAGGGCTCAATGGAGTCCTCACTCAAAAAGATCATGTGGTGAGCTATGAGTCCCGAAAATTAAAAGAGCATGAGAGGAATTATGCTACACATGATCTTGAATTAGCAGCCATTATTCATGCACTAAAAATGTGGAGACATTACCTCATGGAAAGGAAATTTGAGATAAGGATAGACCATTGGGGTTTGAAACATTTGTTTGGATTGCCCACATTAAACACCAGACAAACTAGATGGCTCAAATTTATCAGTGAATATGACTTCGAAATTAAGCATATTAAAGGTAAATAAAATCAAGTGGTTGACACACTCAATAGAAGAGCGCATGAGATGCATTTGGCATCCATCAGTGTGTACAAGATTGATTTGAAAGACATAATTTTAGAGGTTGCAAATTCAGATAAGAACTATTTGCAAATAAAAGAAACATTACAACAAGGCAATTTACAACATAAATTTTAAGACTTTGAGTTGAAAGAAGATGGAATCCTTATGTATAGAGGTAAGGTATATGCGCCAAACTCCAGTGAGCAAAAAAATACAATGATGAGGAAAATGCACAATGTGCCATATGTTGGACACCTAGGATATCATAAGTCAATTGCAGTTGTGAGGATCCAATATTTTTGGCCTGTAATGAAGAAAGAAGTGGCTAATTATATAGCCAAGTGTCTAGAGTGACATAAGGTGAAAACTGAACATATAAATCCAGCTGGGTTGTTACATCCATTTCCCATTCCAAAATGGAAATGGAAAGTAGTTACAGTTGATTTTATTACCAAGCTGCCCAAAAGAGTGAAGCACCATGATTCCATTATGGTAGTGGTGGATAAATTGACTAAGGCTAGACATTTTATTCCAATGAAAACTACACAGAAGGCCACAAATATTGCAGAGATCTACATGAAAGTAGTTGTTAGGCTACAAGGAGTGCCCAAGGCAATAGTTTCAGACATAGATCCCAAATTCATATCCAATTTATGGAAAGGTTTGTTTAAAGGATTTGGGACAAATTTAAATCTCAATACAACATATCACCCATAATTAGATAGGCAAACAGAGAGGACCAAAAGAATAATTGAAGACATGCTCAAAATGTGTGTGATGGACCAACCATCCAAGTGGGAGGACTATATTCATTTGGTTGAATTTGCTTACAATAATGGGTATCAAGCCTCATTAAAAATGAGCCCATTTGAAGCATTGTATGACAAGAAGTGTAACACACCAGTGAGTTCGGATAACCCACCAGACAAAGCTATTATTGGACCAGATTTGTTGAAGGAAATGTAAGAGCAGATGACAAGGATCAAGCATAATTTAAAGGTTTCCCAGGACAGGAAGAAGATTTATGCAAACAAGAACACGATTTTCATAGATTTTAAAGTGTGAGAACATGTATTTTTAAAAGTGAAAGCGAAAAGAAGTTATCTAAGATTGGGTTGCTTCCCAAAGTTGGTAGCAAGATATTTTGGGCCTTTTCAAATATTAGAGAAGATAGGGCTAACTGCATACATGATATATTTTTCTGCATCCATAAGAGTGCATAATGTATTTCATGTGTCCTTATTAAAAAAATATGTGCCTGCCCTAACCACATAATTGATTGGACTATGATATAGGTGGAGCACGAAGTATATTTTCGGGTGGAACCAGTGCGCATTCTGGACCGAAAATTCAAAGTGTGTAGGAACAAAGCAATCGGCTTGGTAAAGGTCTAATGGACCTGCTATGACCATGAAGATTCTACATGGGAGCATGAAGAAACTATGTGGGAGGAGTACACACAATTTTTTGTCAATTTTGAAGAAAACAAAATATAAGAATATAGGACTTCATTTTGGGCAGCTAAAGTTTTGGAAGCACATCTCAGAGTCCTAACCAACCTGTGCTGGGGGCCTTGATAAAATAATGGTACAACCCGATGGACTGAGGACAATGAAGGGGGTACATTCCTTGGGTCATTGGGTTGATAGGAACAAAATATTATGGTTGGAACTATTGTTGGAGTTTTGAAATTGCATAATTTTATTTTTCTAAGTATTTTGATGTAAATATGTATATGTATTTTGGCATTGTGTTGTGCACCGAGGATGGTGCACAATTGTAGGGGAGGGGGAGTTTAATGTCCCCGCTATAATCCCCAGTTTAATTAATGTTTAATGTAGATATAATGTATCGCTATGGCCAAACAATGTATACATGACTTGTATTTTTGAATTTTGATAAATAAAATGTGATGCCAACTACTGGGTGACATGGACAAAGATGGGGGATGATTAATCCACAAGAGAGGAGGCGTCTAGAAAGGGGGGTTTTACACATGAGTTTAATTCTCAAATCCTTTTCTTGATTTTAATGTTTTAAGTGAACCTTCTAATTTTCCCTTGAGTGTAGAAGAACCCAATCACTAAATACATGTAAGAGGGTGGGTCAGAGGAATCACATCCTACAGTTATTAGGAGCATGGGGCTGAAGTAAAATCAATTTAGGGAAGAATGTAAGTCAAATAAGCAAGTAAAAGAGAGGAAATTTGTATGGCCAAGGAGGTAGCTTTAGACAATCACGTTTTTTCATGAACAAGTAGAGAACAAAAAAGAAGAACACTAGAGTTAGAGAAAAAAAGGAGGGCAAATTCTACAATGTTTTTTGAGCTAAAGACTAAAGAAGCAAGTTGTCAGGCTTGCAGAAGAATTAGGTTGTTAGGCCTAAAGAGTGAACTCCTATGAGAGTTGCATTGCAACAACAAGCTTGCTGCTATTTTGTTTTTTGGTAGTTTTTCCTAGTAATGGGTTCCCTTGAGTTTTCCAGTAGTGATATTCCTGGTTACCTATGCTAGAGAGACCCCGATAAACAAATGGGATGCTCGATGGACTAAGAGCAGTGAAGGGGTACATTCCTTGGATTGGGCAGGTCGAGAGGAAGAGAGTTGGTGGAAATCATGATAGTTATAGGAGAATGCCAGTGGGTAGTGGGATTATTTGAGTTGTGAGTGGACATTGAGAGACACCTAATTTTTGGATTCCTAGCCCCAGCTCAGGGGTGACTTGCCATTAATATCTAAAACAACAAGTTTATGGTTGGGTGGTACGTCTGTCCCAAGCAGTTGGTTGCACACCTGTTTTAAGAAGATAAGTGTTTTATCTGTTTTCTATGTTGCATTATGAATTTAATTGCTATGTATTAACTTTGTGTATGAGAATGAAATATAGGTTGTTGTGATGAAATTATCAACTGCATTTATGCTAGTTTAGCACGTTGTAGCTGCATTTAAATTAATAGTATCAACAAATGGTTAAATATGTGTGTTTTCTTGTAGCTGGTAAGCTACATGTTACGTTAGTAAAATGTTTTTAAATTTTATGAGTATTCCACTTGTAATGAACCTTAGATGAGTTGGGGAACGTTACATATAGGATGGCCATACAATGGTTTTATAACAATTTTCTTTCAGTGATTCATGAACTCCTTTTGAACTTGTTTTTTGTGAGTACATGGGAGTGTTAAGTCTACTACTTGTTTTCAATTACTAGACACATAATATACTTGATATTATGAAGGTTGTGGATCTTTTTGAATCTATAGTGAAATATTTTGAAGAGATCTATCGCTGGATGATTTTTTTTGGACCGTGCGTAGAGACCTGAGTATTGTTTTTTTGTTTATCTCAAATAAAAATATGTTTTTTTCCTTTGAATTTTTTAAACATCTATTTAGCATCATTAATGTGTCATATTGGAGTCATTTTGTGTCAAATCAACATCACAAATGCGTTGTGTTCAACCAAATTACATGAAACTTACATCGTATTAACATCGTGGTTGTGTTGTTTTAGCATCAAAATTGCACGTAATTATTATTAATGATTTTATTATTTTGATTAATTTAATTATTTTTTATTATTTAATTAGTTTAACTATTATTATTATTATTATCAATTTAGTAATTATTATTGATTTGATTATTATTATTCTTTTGTGATTACTACTTTTATAATATTTAAATATTGATCAAATTGATGATTAATATAAGTCTATTTTACAACATACTAATAATGAGAGAAAAAACCATGTATATATAAACAAACTACCCCACTAACATTCAATCAATTTAACACCATGACTAGAGCAAAAAACCACATAGACAAAATTGCAAGTATGAAATTTTACCGGAGTAACATTCAATCAATTTCACACCATGGAAGCGAAAAACCATGAATATATAAGCACGATGATGAGATTTTATATTAAATCGTAAAATAGCCATGTATTTTTTTGCATGTAAACAAGTGCTACACTACCACACTAGGGAAATGTCAACTTTGTATAGAACCGACGGTCCTCCAAATTGTCTATTTCATGGCCCATTCTACATCTACATTCAATACATTCTTGCCCCTAAGCCAAAACCTTCATGAGAAACGTTCATCCTTTTGATGGCCAATATGACTTATCTTTATCTAATTATATATGTTTAACTTAGTTCAAGTTAAAATATGACATATGCTAGATCTTGGAGTGATTTATGGTTATTATTATTATTGCACATGAAGATTAATGTGATCCTCAAAGGCTAAGTGTAGGAAATCAATTCACCAAAACAATATTGATCTCCCTCATTCATGGCTCCATACAAACTTGATGGCTGCTGAGATTTTTAAGGGATCTTGTCCCTTGACCTTCTCTAGAAGACTGGAGTAATCCCACCAAACAAGCTGCATGATTTTAAGAGATTTTTGGACAATCTTCATCAATCAAGGGATTGATTGGAGGGATTATATAGAATTCCTTTTCAAGTATAGGAGGAAACATAATTGATATATTTAGTTAGTCTCCTCTTGAGGATTACCATTTATCTATTTTTTCTACTCTCAATTTGTAAATTCGAATTTGGAAGTAATGCAGAATTTTTGTTCAAGTTTCTTGTTGTAAATAGTCTTTTTATCTTGAGGAATTCACCCCATTGCTTGCTTAAGGGTTTGGGCCTCCTCTGAAGTTGTAGTGGAGGTTGAATCCCCTCTACATATAGATTAGATGGTTGTTATTTTATTTCTTTTCAACCATTGTAGTTTTATTTATACAACTTAAAGTGAGAAGTTCAAAATTTTTTTCGCAATTATTTGGCCTATCACTTTTTGGTGCCATTGCTAGGGAGGTGCTAAAACTACATCAAGATGAACTTTCTTAGATTGGAATCTACATATTTTTATAGATATCTCTTGCAAAACACTTCTTGAAAACCAAAGTAGGGAAAGCAACAAATAATCCAAAAGAAGAAGAAAAATTGGCAAAGGAGATGAGTTACAAATTGAATATCATTAGCTAGGGAATTCCAATATATACACATCATTCACCTCCAGTTATGTCTCCTAACATCCTTGAATTTTTATGAAAAACTAGACCAAAACTACAAAAAACACAATCAGAACAATCATCTTTTGAGGGGGGGAATAAATATATTTTAAAAACCTATTTATATGGGATATAAACCTATGATTATAGTTTCCAATACAATTGGAATCACTCCATTTCGACATCATATGAAGAAATTACACCCAAAATAGTGACTACTTGTCACAAAATCTGCAATATTCCAATTTTGCATGTTGACTGTTTGTTGGCATATTTTACATATCAATTCAAGGCATCTTTAAAACATGATTGTAGTGGAAACATGTCCATGAATATACTTTTATATCCCACTAGAATCATGTCAATCTAACATCAAATGAAAAAAATTATGTCAAAAAAATGTAATTGTTGGTCCAAGCTAGAAAATGTAAACAACTCTAATACATAAGATATTTCTTAGCAGATTTGACATACCAAAGATATGCACTTTCAAAACCTATTTCTATTGGATATTTCCCTATCAATCCAATTCCAAATGTCCTTTGAATCACTTTAATCCAATATCATATGAAAAAGTTATCATTGAAACATCTATGGGTGGTCTAGGGCTAGCTACCACTCAGCATGTTAAAATGAAAACTATTTCATGAATCATTTTCAGATCTATTTCATATGCATTTTTTATGATCATTTTGATGTTTACTGAAAGAAGGAAGTCATCAAATCTCTCTTCTTCCATAATCTCACCATGCATTGTAGGACAATTTCTAGCTTTGTGTAGATTGTCAAGGGTCAAGGAGGCCAACTTAACTATGAACAAATGATTTAAAAGAGATGCATGAATTTTGATTAAAAAAGGGTAAAGCGCCAAAGGGTTAAGAATTACAAGAAAGATAAATTGTTTATATATCACATGTTGGATATCTAAGAAAATCACGAGGAGGATTGCTGCAATTGAAGTAAATGAAGGCAACCCTTGTCTTTAGTGCAAAATGAGGACCATTTCAAAAAAAAAGAAAAAAAGAAAAGAAAAAAGAGAATAAAAATTCCCATGATGAAAGCCTCCTTGAGGTATTTGGGATAGGTGTTTGCTTGAAACCTTCTTGAGGCAAGCCTAGGCCTGCAAAATTATAAAAAATAAAAAAGAAGAAAATTTCCTCTTGGTGAAAACTGCCTTGAGGCAGAGCATCAGTGAAACAATGGCACCAATACCCTAACAAAAAAAAAATAAAAATAAAATTTGCATCAAGTGTTTCTAGGTATGCAACATCAACAATCCACAACAACTCAGTTATTCTTGGTACCTGGAAAGAAGAACAAAATCAATATCATAATAAGAGGTAGATGGAAGATCAACACATTTAAAAAAAAAATTAGTTTCAAAGGAGTACACAACATCTCAACTCCAATGTTCAACATGCAAGGAATACAACTTAATCATCAAAAGGAGATCGACCTTAGTATTTTTGTGCACAATATTTCCTGAATGGTAACTTGGAGAAATCTTCATAGCAAGGGATTCCTGAAGAATATTGCAACTTGGTCCTATTTTCATTCACCTCAATTTGAGAGATGTGGAGACAACTGCAACATATATATCAACGCCAACCACATGAAGACCAACAACAAGGCAACTTTTATCTAAAAACATCTTTCACAAGCATATATACTGCTACATATTTCAAGGACAACATCAATGCTCTCACATTCTCAGAAAAATGATAGGCCAGGTTAGGGAACAAGGCTCCAAAATCTATCTCTCCACAACAAAATTAGTTACATGCTTACCAAAATAATTAAATACACAAGATGCAGAGCATATACATCATACAAATAAAAAAAACCTAATGAATAAAGAACATTATATAAAATCACAACCTACATGTTTTGCAAAAGGAATGCAAAATTCACGAGATATGAGATCATTTTATTTTCTTTTCAAATCTAAGGGATCAACAAAATATTCAAGTTTATAGACGCCATCCACACTCATAATGACTCTATATCACATTCCAATCATACTATTCATATCTATTTCCATCATACCACTCATTAGCCCTCTCATTCTACAAACCATTGAATCTATCAAATCATCCACTTCCACTTCATACATCATCCACATGCTCATTAAATTAGCCAACACTTTATCCAGCCACATAACCCTCCATATCCATCCGTTTCCATCCTTCATAAGCTTCAAAACACAATTATGGCCACAAAAACAATCACCTACAGGCTGTTACAGGAATTTATAGGAAGCAAATTTTACATTTCTATAGGATGCTACACGGAATAGTGCAAGAAAACAAAGTGCTACAAGAAACTACCTTATAGCACCTAGTTTGTAAATCTTCTAGAAAAAAATATATGTAAGGATGAAAGTGAGCTTATTACACATGGATCAACCATCCTAAGGCACTACAATGCACTCTACATCAACACAACAACTGCTACAATATGATCTACCTCCCTACAGGAAGCTCCAAAAAGGTATATTTTAGCCCAGGTCTCAACAACAACACTACATCCAGCCCTGTATGAAATCTCCAAAGTCATCAATAGCTCCAGAGGATTGCTCTAGCATATATATCACCTTTAGAAATGAGTGAACATCTGCATGTCAATACAAGAAAAACAATGGCACGCCATCGAATCCAACTTTAGTTATTTCATTGAACGAACGTCAAGCTCGAGAATTAATCATAACAATTACAAGAAAATTGTTGGTCGTCTTAGCATGTTGAGATATGGAGGGGGTCATTTCAATATAATTAAAACCAATCAAGGGATAGTAAAATTGGCAACAAGTGGTAATAAAAGTCAACATAAAGACAAAAAGGGTTGTTGGGGAACATGAGTGAAAAATGTGGCAATCATGGAAATGTCATAACCTCATATGCATTGATTTTAAACTAAGGGTTAAAAAAAATGCCACCTCGAAGAATCACTCTATCATCCCATGATCTATCATACATAAGAAGCACTCAACCGACGCACATGACCAGTCACAATTACTGAGAGCATAGAGTGCCCATGAGAAATCTATAGGGGATGTTTTTTCAAGAGAGAGATACAAGAGTCGGTCTTTCAACATTAAAGCAAGTGGGCTACTGATAGTTCGGGCCTCAGGATGTGAACAAAGCAACCACAAAAAAGGTCTGTGACCAAATACCTAAAAACACTGAGATCTACACTTAAGCCTAATATATTTTTTTCTTTTTGATAGATTCCAAAAATTTCCCAAATAAAATCTATGCTTGAGATTTCTAAAAGAACATTGGTGAGATTATAGTGTATACTATTGAAATCTATAGAATACCACTCTGATAAAAGCCTCCACTCTCAATTCCTATATTTTCATCTCAGCTCTAGGATTTCCCTCTCCATTCCTTCTTCTAGTCACTCTAGCAATCCTATGACAGGAAATGTCTAGGCTTAGGACAGGTTCCCCCCTACTCAGAATTCTCATTGTGGTCTATATTTAGGTGAATATTATACAATGGTCTGAAAACTCTTAGTTATACTCAAAATATTGAATGCAATTAAAGCAATCATACAATTGGAAATATAATTAACATTGTATGAAGTTGGGGTTAATTTTATCACGAGGACAATGATAATAATGCAAAGAGCACTAGGATTTTGGAAATTATTAAGAGAAGGTGCTCAAAGCCACCTAAACTTATCATCTCAAGAACAAATGCATGCATGGAAAATGTGAAGACAACCCCTATGCTATAGTTGGAATTCATTGTAACCATATGTAGCTCCTAAGTCCATTACAACAAATAAATATTTACAAGGTAGATTACAAGTTATAAAGTTGGGTTACATAAAAGATACATAGCTTTAAAGACCACGATTGCTTAGATAGGGTTACACAAGCTACAAAATCACTTGTGTAAAAATATTGAATTTGAGGATGTTGCGTATTTAGTTGATGCGATTGAGGGTGAAGACCTACTTAGGTAGGATTTAAAGCTTGTCCTAGAATATGTTCAAGTTAACAAATTTGTTCATGATTACAAAAGTGAAAGTGAGGGTATTGATAACCAAACAGAAAGTGCAATCCTTGGCTTCTGGGATCTTAGAAGCATTGCTTCTATAAACAAGATAGGAATTGAAAGACATAAAAATAGGATGATTTTCAAGTGATCATGACATTTATAAGCATATTTTTCTACCGAATTAATATTGAAAATATTGACTTGTGGTGAGCTTTAGACACACTATGGGTACCATTTTTCTTTCCATAATTTTGGGAATACATGGAAGTTATTGGAATATACATCAAAAAACAAGAGTATAAAACCTCATTGAAGGGTGATGAACTTGAGATCAACAAAGTTCCCATTTGATAAAGAAGAAATATATCCAGTTTCTACATGAAGCTACAAAAGGCTCCACCTACACACCAAAACTTGGAAAGCATACAAAAAGGTTGATGATTCACTATAGAGGATACACCAATCTATTGCCATATCAACTCCAAATAACAATAAGAAAAAGTTATGTTACAATTCTATTATTTTGATTTGATTATATATATANTATTATATTTGTATGACATATTCTACAACTATCAACCCCTAAACTTGAGTTCAAATTCCCGATCTACCAATATCTTGATCTGCCAATATCTTTCATCAACACAGTCGTTGAAAATAAAGTTGGAGAGGGGGAATCTTCATTCTATGATCGAAGTATCCTCAAATATTATGAATACAATAATCCATGATCAAAGTAAGTAATTAAGATGCATCAAGGACACATGAATAAATGTTGTTGCAAGGAACAAAGGAAAAGAAGCAGAGGAAGAATACATTTAACGCTGCAATTGTTCACGTTTTTCCAAGTTTTTTGTAGTGACAATTGTTTGATGTTTTGAATGACCTATTAGTTGATTATTTTGAATCAGACTTTGAAATTTTTATATGGTGTAGAATACATCCTCCTATATATCCCCTAAAAATTTCATCAAAGGATATTGGTTCTAAGTTGTCCAATTTTTTTAATTACATACCATTACAAGAGCAACCCAGGAAACTTAGAAAAACGTAGTGGTCTAGTGTTTTGATTGGTGCTCACTCATTAATTGGAATAAGACTATGGAATTTTTACAGAGTGTAGAGGAAATATTCTTATATCTCCTATAAAAATTTATAAAAGGATATTGGTTTTAAGTGGGCCAAAAAATTTAATTACAGGACACTACAAGAGAAGTCCAGGAAACTCATAAGAAAAAACAAGTGGTCCAATATTTTGATTATTTCTCACTCCTGCCTTGAAATAAAGATCTAATTTTTTTACAAGGTGTATAGGAAATCATTCCCTATCTGCCATAAAAATTTCATCAAAGTATGCTCATTTTAATTGGGTTAAATAATTTTGTTACAGACACCTACAAGAACAATCCATAAAACTCAGAAGAAAATTGAGCAGTTTAATTATTTTGATTGGTCCTCACTCATGCCATAGAATAAAAGTATTAATTTTTTTATAGGGTGTAGAGGGAATATTTATCTATTTTTCATAGAAATTTCATCAAGTTAAATTGAGGTTATGCTTTTCAAAAAATTCAATGAGAGACCACTATTGGAGCAGTCAAGAAAACTGAAGGAAACTTGGTTGCAAATACTTTAATGAATTTTCCAAGAGCTCCAGTATCTCCAAAAATGCAATGATAGCCAAGAAATAAGACCAAAATATGATTAATCATGAAAAATATTAGTTTTAAGGAAATTGTTTTGTTTTCTAAGGGCATGTAAAACTTCAAGTTGGGGAGTAATGATGGGCTTCCAAATTGTTTATTTCATGGCCCATTCTACATCTACATTCTTTCCCTTAAGCTAGAACCTTCATAAGAAACATTCATCATTTTGATGACCAACATGACTTATGTTTATCTAATTATATATGATTAACTCAATTCAAGTTGAAATGTGACACATACTTGATATTAGAGTGACTTATGGTTTTTATTATTATTGCATATGAAGAGTAATGTGATCCTCAAAGTCTAAGTGTAGGAACTTCAAATCACCAAGACAAGATTGATCTCCCTCATTCATGGCTGCAGACAAACTTGATGACTGCTGATATTTTTAAGGGATCTTGTCCCTTCACGTTCTCTAGAAGACTGGAGTAATCTCACCAAATAGGCTGCATGATTTTAAGAGATTTTGGGACAACCTTCATCAATCAAGGAATTGATTGGAAGGAATAGATAGGATTCCTTTTCGAGTATAATAGGAATCATAGTTGATAGATTTAGTTAGTATCCTCTTGGGGATTGTCATTTATCTATTTTTTCTACTCTCAATTTGTAAATTCGAATTTGGAAGTAATGCATATTTTTTGTTCAAGTTTCTTGTTGTAAATAATGTTTTTTATCTTGAGGGATTCACCCCATTGCTTGCTTCAGGGTTCAGACCTACTCTAAAGCTACAATGGTGGTTGAATACCCTCTACATCTATATTATATGGTTGTTATTTTATTTCCTTTTAAGGGATGTAGTTTTATTTCTACATTTTTGTTTCTTAAATTCATGTACTGCCATTTCTAGCATTCATTTGCTTTCATGCATTTCCTTTACTATTTTTTCTTTATGGTTTTTCATTTATTGCTATTAACTGAGTATCTTAGCTCATCCTATGACTCTAAGGCACTCCTTCCTTGACATCATTGGCTGATTAGGTATCCTTATGACCTATTGTATCCTTAATCTCTAACAAAAATGGAAAACACTTTCCACACCCGCTAGTCTTGGTTCCCTTGACATGGGTAGAATGAGTGTAGAGCCATCAACAATGAAGAGTGAAGAAATAAAAGTAAAGAGAATGAAATTGGGCATCCCTTATTGTTGTTAGAATAGTTTAATTCATAACAACATTACTTGGGATCCACCAACCTATATATGCTCCCCTGGATTTGCAACCTTACATTCTTCTCCCCTGGATTTGCAGCCTTACATTCTGCTCCTTGTAGACTTGTACCTGTTGGAATATTGTTTGATACTGAGAGGGGGGGGGTGAATCAATATTGTTTCTTTTTCCAATATTTAACACCACTTAATCATTAATTTTATTGAACACAACAAATGATCAGCAAAGAAGAACAATACACATAATTTTAAGATGAAACACCATAAATGTTCTTTTTATATATTTATATAAAGTTTACTTTTCATTTACAAGCTACAACTTGTAGGAGACATCAATCTCCTCTTTTGAGCACCAACTCAAGGAGACAACAATCCCCTATTTTGGGCACCAACTCAAGGAGACAACAATCCCCTTTTTTGATCACCAACTCAAGGAGACATCAATCCCCTGTTTTTCAAGCACCAACTTGAGGAAGTTGTAACTCCCTATTGTTCAGGCTCCGACCTGTATAGGACTTTAATCCTCACTTTCTCCACCCTTCCACCCTCAATGCGTTTTTTAATATTCAAACTTCAATTTCTTCCTTTGGACTCTTCTTTTGTTTAGATCTTTTTATTAAATCACCGATTCACTCCTTCTTTCAACATATTTTCTTGTTTATATAGTCATCCAACATGTATATGGCATTGAATCATTGTGTCTCTTTGTAAATAACAATGAACCAATGCACCTCTTCAATATAACAGGTTGGAGTCTATAAATAGGGGGTTGGAGCCTCCTTCCGGTTGGTGCTGGAGAATTGGGAAGTTGGTGCTTCCTATGAATGTATTTCTTCTGACATATAAGAAAAGCATTCTGTGGTTTTTATCCGATTTAGGTTTCCACGTAAATATCTAGTGTACTGTGTATCTGTGGATGATCTTATGCATTGTCGATTTATACCACTGATGATATATTGAATGCTAATGATAAACCATTGATATATTGTTGATAAAGTTAAAGAATACATATTGTGGTTAAAATTAATATAATTGCTCATACCGACTCACCCTCCCCTCTCAATATTCCAACAATTTGTATTAGACCAAGTTCCTCCAAGAAATAATTTAGCCACTGGAAGGTAGATCATGGAGAGAAACAATATGTATAAAAATAGAATACCACAATTTGATGGAAAAAACTATGCATTCTGGAGCAGAGGGATGAAAACATATGTACAAGCATAGGGATTTGATGTTTGACAATCAGTCATAGACAGATACAAAGATCCCACCACTACCCATTCAAATAATGATGGAAAGAAACTTAGTCAAAACAATTCAAGTGCTAAAAATTCTATCCTTAATGGTCTGGTTGATTCAGTATATGTCAAGGTTATGCATTGTGATTCTGCAAAGGAAATTTGGGACCTACTTCAGAACATTTATGAAGGAGATGCCAATTTCAAGGAAACCAAGCTTCAAACTTACAAAGGTCAATTTGAGCAGTTGAAAAATGAAGGAAGATAAAAACATTGCATCCTACTTTTTACGAGTTGATGAAACAATGAATGTAATTAAAGGATTGAGAGAAGAAGTTGACGAATCTATAATTGTTCAGAAGGTACTAAGATCTCTTCCAATGAAATTTGATCCTAATATTTTAACACTAGAATAAAGAGCATATATTGGTACGATAAGCATGGATGAGCTACATGGAATATTTACAGCTTATGAAATGAGAATAGTACAGGAAAATCCATCCACGAAAGAAGTAGCTTTTAAATCATCCAAAAGGTTAAAGAAGAATAAAAATCTCGAGTCAAAGCCAAATTGCAGTTGTAGCGATGATTCAGACGAGGATGAAGAAATAGCCAACTTCGTAAGGAAGTTGAAGAAAGGAACCAGAAAGTACAAGGTATTCTTCCCTTAAAATGTTTTAATAGTGGTAAAATTGGTCATTTTGCAAATAAGTGTCCTTATGCTAAAAAGTCAGATAGTGATGAAGAGGAAGATCCCAAGAAAGAAAATAAATATCAAAAGGGAAACATGAAAGATAAAATTAAAGTATTCAAGAAAATTCTCTTCTCAAGAGAAGACAATTCTTCATCTGATGAAGTTGATGAAAGCGATAGTGAATCAAAGAGAGTACTCTTTATGGCTATAGAAAATAAGAAAAGAACCCCTGAAAGCGAAGAAGAAGGTGAAGTGGATCTTGAGGTAGCATTAATTAGTTCTTTAACTGAGCTAAAGAAAGAAAAGAAGAAAAACAAATCATTCAAAGAAGAAAACATTTTCTTGAAAACCCACCTTGAAAAGGTAAGAGAAAGGAAGAATTTATGCAAATCCAGATGATAAAGAAAGAAAAACAGTGTGAGAAGATTGAAAAAGAAATCATAACATTGAGAGTTGAAGTCAACAATCTCAACAAGAACTTTAAGAGTTCTCAGGTGTTCAAAAACATTCTCAAAAGTCAAGGCCATATAGTGACAAATCTGGACTAGGATACAAGAATGTTCAATTTGAGGAAGGTCCAAGCTCCATGACAAAAGCAACGTAAAAAAAGAGTTATGCAGAAGTTCTCAAAGGAAGGAATCATTGTCAACAAGAATCATAAAGGAATGAATACAAAAGACCTACTATAGTTAGGCAACAAAGAAGATTCAATCATCGTGAAAGTAAAAACCAAAGAGAATATCTTGATCAACCAAGGCAGGATTTCAAAGGACTACACCACAAAGAAGATAATTCACTCCAAGGTATGTAAGTTTCTTTTATGGTCATTGTTTTATTTGTACTAACTTTGGACACAAAGCTGTAGATTGTAGGGATTATGAAATAACTGATTAAGCAAGAAATGCTTATGTGGCTCCACATAATATTGAACGTTACAAATTCCACAACTATGGACACATAGCTCAAAATTGTGGAAGCATGATAGAGCCTCCCATAAAAGAAAACATTGATGATAGATACGTGAAGGCTTAGAGAAGAATATAAAAACAAGAAGAGAAGGTAAATGAAGAACATGTCCAAGGAATCATACTCACAGGATTTGCAACAACATAAGATCATAATGAATTCACAGGCCAAGATGAAGATTACAAAATGCAGAAAGAGGATGAAGTCAGAATTCAGAAAGAGGATGAAAAGGAATATGATGAATCCACATACGAAGAGGAAGATTACTCCACATCAGAGGAGGTGTTGTTCTGAGCCATTCGGCTTGGAGACTCTGAGTAAATATGAATATTGAACAGGGGGAGTCAGTGAAGTAGCTACTACAGATTAGAGAACCATCCTTCGAGCAGTTTGAAGTGTTTGTAGAGATAGATTTAGAGCAACTAGATAAAATATGTACATAGTGATAGATGGGTCAACATTGTGGACAATTGAGTAGCAGAGTTATGGATAGTTTGTGACATATGGATAGAGATGGATACTTAGTAGGTAAATATAACATAGGTACATAAAAGATGCATAACAATGTATTTACAAGTGGAATCAATGTAATCAATTGGAATCAATTGGTCAGATAAAGGAAAGTAGTTAAAGGCACAACAAAATAGGGAAAGAGAAACCACCAGGAGAAGCTAAATCATCAGAAGAAAATCATTGAACAATATGGTCAAGTGAACATGACAAGTGAAAGAAGAAATCAAGTTTTGAATTCCTTTTATACATGTCAAAGATTTACAAGAGAAAGCACAAATGGACAATTAGTAAACACTGGAAGAGAGGAAAGGAAAAATATACAGGTAGCCCTACATTGATCTACATGACATCTTGCAGAGAATTCAAGGGAAGAGAAATCATTAGAGAAAGAGGTCTAGTAAGAAAGACTATAAGCATGGAGACAGGGGGAGACATATTGACAGGGGGATTTAACCTTTTTCCCATTATGTCAAAAGAGAAGAAAAAGAACAAAGGCATGGAAACAGAGAGAAAGAACAAACACATGAAGAGAAGGGGAGCAACCCCAAAGAGAGATAACATTTTCCATTGATGTCAAAGGGGGAGAGTGAGAAACATTGATGAGGAGAAATGGTCACAGGGGGAGCATGAGTGTTTGAGCATTAATGTTGCCATCAATGCCAAAGGGAGAGATTGTTGGACAATTGGTTTAGACAGTTGGTTGCCATTGATGTCAACCCTTAGAGATTGATGTCAACCCTTGGAGAAATCCAGAAGCCCTAGAGATATGGTTGATATTGATGGTGAGTTAGTTGTCATTGATTTCAACAAGAGTGGTTGATATCAACATATATGTTGGGTGCATTTGATGAAGTCTACATAAAGCCCCAGAGGTGTGGTTATGAGACCCAGAGTTTTCATGAATATGCTATAAATAATCCGATGGCCTCCATTATTGCAATTGGAGTGAAGGTTTCTTCAAAGTCAATCCCTTCTACTTGTGCATATCCTTTGCACACTAATCTTGTTTTATTCCTTATAGCTTGACCATCTTCATTAAATTTTCTTTTAGAAATCCACTTGGTCCCTACCACATTTTTGTTTTTTGGTCTTGGGACAAGTTCTCAGGTTTATTTTTCTCTATTTGATCAAACTCTTCATTCATGGCTTTGATATAGTAATCATCTTTGTTGGCATCTACAAATGTTTTGGGTTCTAATAGGGAGAGCAATGCTCGTTCTGATTCATATGTTAGTTTTCTTCTTGTTTCAACTCCAACACTTTTGTTACCGAGGATTTGACTTTTAGGATGATTTCTTTGTATTCTCCTTGATGGTGCTTTTGTATCTTTTCCTGGTGATTCTTTCTCTTCCTTTTCTTTTTCACTTTGTGATCCAGGATCTTTTCATTGATGTGACTTATTAAAGAATTGTATTAAATGAGCATAAATTGAAGTGCACCATAAAGAAGGAAAAACTCAATAATAAAGAGACATAAGAATCAAATCCGAACACAAAAATTGATAACGGAGTTCGTCCCTAATGGGCTGCGTCTCTGGGTCTTGCTCTCAAATGGGTAGGCCTTTTTATTAACTCAACAAAAGAATTTGGAAAAATACATAAGCATACCTCATTTTGGAATTAAGCTGCAGAATTTTTGCCCAGATTAGAAAACAAACAACACCATTGAATTCGTGGCGTCGAATTACCCAAAAATGACCGTCTCCACACCTCAATCTGACTTGGACACTCCCAAGCCCATGAGAAATCTCATCTTAGTTTCTGTGCCTGCAACCTGCAATTAATTATTTGAAATATGCCTTGTAAAATGTGCCTAGCCGTACCATCGAGCACCCTCTCTCCATCAATTGGATAACTGGGTTTTTTAAATTTAACATTCAACGCGGGGGCCATTTGGCCCAACGGTTGGAGGAGGCTATGTTAAGGCATTGGTTGGGGAGGCACCGGGGTCGAGCCCACGGGCCTCCCCCTTTTGGATTGTAGTCACAACAATATATATATGGTGGTGTAACCACCGCCAAGTTTGGAGATTCCTCTAGAGATTTGTTGAGATGGATATAATGGAGGTCGACCACTAGATTTGGTGGACCGAATTCTTTTTTTTTACTTTTACAAATTTGGTTATGGGCCCTCATTGGGCATTTGCCCGTTTCCACATGGAAGCCCATGACTGGGCCATGTGGAAGCCATTCATTGGCCCACATCATTTGCTTACACAATCACTACCACGTCACCTTTTGCTTGATCATGTTGCCACATCACCTACTAGGTTGCTATACGGATGCCACATGTCTGCCACATCCTATATGAACTACCACGTGGCTGTATGGATTTCCACATGGAACTTTTCCACTGGTCCACATATCGACTGAAAAATTCCAAAAATAGGTGACACGTGGCAGCTTCTGGTGTTGCCACATCATCATGCTGACATCATGTTGACATCATCATGACACGTGTCGATCTCTGACTGTGCCACATACCCTGTACATACACTGGCGTCATCTGTACTGATGTTGACATCAACAGTACGGATGCTAACTCATCCCTGCTGACTGGGCTAGGTTGACCAAAACTTTGACCACGAATATCTTTCGATTCGTAAATCCATTTTACGAACCATTTACATCGTTGGAAATCTTGCGACACACTCTTCGCGATGATGCCAATTTTGCTGAGTTTTGAGGACTTTGAATTTTTTCCTTTTCTCCACCTATTGAGGCCATCCTGAGCTTCCCGAGGAACTTCTGAGAATTCTGAGTTATCCTTAGGCCTCCCTAGATCCTTTCAGATCACGCCTTCCCATTGAGATATTTTTGGACCACCAAAAGCTTTTATCAATCAACAAGTAAGTGAGGGAAGAGTTCCCTCACTTTATCTCTCTCAATCCACTTTGCCTTGCTTGGCTGTGTACCCTTTAAGCCCACTCAAAGATAATCTACATCACCTTTGCATGAAGTCCTTGTCCTTCTGTCCAGGATGATATCTTCCTTTAACTCGTCCAAGTACTAAGGAGCAAACTCATCAACCGAAGGCAGTGAAACTTCCTCACCTTGATCCATGATCATGGGAGGCTAAAAAAGTTTCAAGCTTTCCACATTTATAACTAAGTAAATATGCATATAAGGTGGAAGATCTAGATGAAAAGCATTGGTGCCACTTTTCTCCAAAATAGTGAAGGGTCCATATCGAATAGGCTTGAGTTTCTTACCTTCACCCTTCAACTGCTCCTTGTTGATGTGAAGCCATACTTGGTCTCCAACCTGAAACTGATGATCAACTCTGTGCTTGTCATGTTGAGCCTTACACTGTGCTTGGCTTTTCTCCAACTGCTCCTTGATTGCTTGGTGTACTTGTTGGATCCGTTGAATAAAATTGCGGGCCCTGTCTTCATTTATTTCTTCATTTGAATCGACATCTTTCCCATCCATCAAGTCCAAAGGGACCTTAGGCAAGTATCCAAAACATGTCTCAAATGGCGAACACTGAGTGGAGGAATGTAAGGCTCAATTGTAAGTATGCTGAATATAGTGTATCTGGTCATCCCACAACTTGGGATGTTTACTGTAGTAGCCTCGAAGCAAATGTACCACTGTCCAGTTAACAACCTTTGTCTGACCGTCGGTCTATGGATGAAAAACCATACTCCTCTTCAACTTGGTGTCCATCATTCTCCACAAACTTGTCCAAAACTCTCCAAGGAATCGAGTATCTTGATTGGAGATAATGAATGTGGCCAACCCAAAGTGGACCCAAACATACTGAAATAAGAGATTAATAGTCTGCTCAGCATTGACCTACTTTTTACATGGCTTCAAGATACACATCTTTCTAAACCTATCCACTACTACATACAAGTATTCATTACCCCTTTTCGACATTGGTAAACCCCCTACAAAGTCCATGGAAATACTTTCCCATGGATGAGATGGAACAGGAAGTGGTGAGTACAACCCCAATTTTCTATTAGTGGGCTTACAAGTAGAGCACATCACACACTCCTTTACACACTTGGTTACAATTTCTTTCATCTGAGGCCACTAACAAAACCTTTGTAGATGAGCCAGGATTTTTCCTACCCCAAAATGCCCAGACACAAGAGAAGTGTGAGCTTCTCGTATTACATAGACTCGTTCACTCTCAGGAATACATAGCTTTCCAAGATGGTAGAGTAAGTTCTCCCGTAAACAATAGTTCTCCACCTGTGCACCATGGGTCAACTTCTCAAATACATCCTTAAAATATTCATCAACAACATATTGTTCAACATAGCTATCATGAGATAAAGATGCATTCTTCAAAACAATAGAAGCAACAATAATAAGTCTAGAAAGATATAAGCTACTTTGTTACTTGTACCCTTTTTATACTTGATTACCAAATGGAACTGTTGAAGAAAACCCATCCACCTATAATGTCGAGATTACTGCAGCTTGGTTTGTGCTTGGAGATACTGTAAGAGTTGGTGATATGTATGTATGATTGTTTCCTTCCCTAACAAGTAATGCTTCCATTTTTTCACACTTTTAACTAATGCATACAACTCTTTATCATATGTAGGATAGTTAACAACAACTTGGTTAAAAGTTTTAGAGTGGTAACATATAGGCTTATGACAGTGCATCAATATTGCACCCACGACGTAACCACTGACATCTTTCTCGATCTCAAATGGTTGCTAAAGATTCGACAATGCTAATACTGGTGTTGTACTGATATTTTCATTCAAAGTGTCTAAGGCCTTTTGTTGATTTCCTCCCCACTGAAAAGTGTTCTTCACACTGGTCAAGGCATGCAAAGGAGCTGCAATAAATGAGAAGTTTGCAATGAATCTCCTCCAGTAATGAACTACACCCAAGAAGCTTCGTACTTCGGTTACATTTTTGGGCTCAGGCCAATTTACAATTACATCAATTTTGGAAGGATCAATTTTCAATTCTCCTCCTCCTACAATATGACCTAAGTACACCAGTGTAGTCTTTCCAAAATCACATTTATACAATTTTACATACAACTTTTCCCTTCGCAAAGTATCCAATACTTGCTTTACATGTCGTACATGTTCATCCCAAGTCCCACTAAATATAAGAATGTCATCTAAATACACAATTACAAAGTCTTCTAAGAATGGCCTGAATACATCATTCATTACATGCATGAAGGTTGCTGTGGCATCAAAAAGCCCAAATGACATAACTAACCATTCAAATAGACCCTGTTTGGTTTTAAAGGCAGTTTTCCATGCATCTTGTTCTGCAACCCTGATCTGATGGTAACCACTACGCAAATCCAACTTAGTGAAATAAACAACATTCTTAAATTGATCAAGTAAATCATCTATACAAGGAAGAGGGTATCGATTTTTCACCGTGATTTTTTTGAAGGCTCGATAATAGACGCACATTCGCCATGTGCCATCCTTCTTTAGCACCATCACAATTAGAGAACCACAAGGAGATGAACTAGGTTTGATGACCCTTTGGTCCAACAAGTCCTGTACCTATTTCTTTATTTCTATGATCTCTACAATCGACATTCTGTACATACCCACATTAGGAAGGGGAAAATCCTGTTGAAGATGTATTTCATGTTGGATTTCCTTCTTAGGAGGTAATCCATTTGGTTCCTGAAAGACCTCATCATAATTAGAAACAATATCAATTAATTATTTCTTATGGGAAGGATCACATCCTTGGAAGGCATCGGATATTCCAACATCCTTTTCCCTTACAACCATGAGTACATATCTCTTATTAGTGTTTATGAGTCTTTTCATTTTTCCTGCACTAACAAGTGTTGTATTAACCTTCATGCTGAGGGCTCTAACAATATATTCCACTCCTTTAGTAAGGTGATATTTGTTCTCATGACAAAAGAAGACTGCTTTTCTATCATAAATATATGGACTCCCCAACACTATGCCACATATATCAAGTGAAACAACATCTAAATCAACTTCATTAACCAATTTTGAAGCAATATCAAATCTAACCCTACACTGCTTGGTGACATTGAGTTTTTTTTTGTCGCATACCCAACCAAGAGGATAAGGCTTTGGATGTGGTTTTGTTTCAAGACCCATTTTTTTGACAAGTGTCTCTGATATTAAGTTAACTTGGGAACCCAGATCAAACAAAGTATCAATCTTAGTATGCTTAGATACAACCCTTATGTGAAATAATTCATTCCTCTTTCTTTCATCATCATGAGATTCATTAGTGGAATTTGAACTAGCATGAAGGGAATCTTTACCTTGTACTCCAACTGCTGTGATTTTTTCCTCATCTCCTGAATCAGAACCAAGATCTTGTTGCATTGTAGCAATGTTTTTGTCTTCCCCTTTCCACCAAGCTTTTTTGGTTTCTTCTCTAGATGTAGTTTCCAACAATTTTCATCGTCATGTCCATCTTTCTTGCAATGAGTGAAATATGGCTTTCTTTCTCCCTTCTTTGTAGTGGCGGTCTTTTTGTCCCTCTTTTTAAACTTTCCTTTAAACTGATTATGTGGGAACTTAGAGGGCTTCTTTGTGGGATCGTCATGAACATTCTTTCCTTTGTTTTCAAGGTGAGTGGCTTGCACACAAACTTCGTCAATATTGGTGGGGTTAAACAACAGTAAAGTGTTCCAAATGTAACTGTGAAGTGCGCCAATATACTTCATTAAAGTTTCATAAGAATTTAAAGGAATGTTTAGTGCAAGTGCTTTCTTCCTAAATTCTTCCGTGAAACTTTGTACTATTTGACCTTTAATTTGTCTTAAAGTTTTCCATTCCATCATTGCTTTATGTAAATAACACAATGGATAAAATTTCTTTCTTATTTCTCATTTAAATTCCGACCATGAGGAAAGAAGATTACCACACTTACTTCTTGATCTAGGGGATCAAAATTTGCTCAAAAATCAAAGTGCTTGGAATCGCTTCAAATTGGATATGTGCATAGGTTGCGTCGTTACAAACCCAACACAACTTGAACGGGCTCAAACAAATGTTGTATGAGCAAGATATAATGTTCTGTTTGATTTTCCAAACATGCAAAATTTTTGCTGACTGTACAGTCCGTACAATGCTGATGTGGCAGCTGACCGTATAGGCCATACAATGACATGACAGAGGAGTTGGCATGTTGACATGGGCATGTGTTGACAGGTGGGAGAATCACATCTTGACACATGTTTATTTGATGGCCTGTCTTACAGTGCCACATGGCCCAGTCATGGGCTGCCACATGGCACCCCTTCATTGGTTTGCAATTGTAAAATTTTTAAGACTCCATAGGAGTCGAACCCGCAACCTCCAGGTGTGGGGGAGTGACTTGGCAGGGTCGGGCTACCAAACTGCCCATGGTAGTTCTTAGCCCATATAGTTGGAATAAATTATTTGAATTGCATTTAAAGTTTGGTTCACGGAGTTAAGGGCTGGGGCCTAGCCCCAACCCCCGATGCTTTGGCATGTAACCATTTCATATGACCCCTTTCAAATGTTTGGCATGAGATTTTTGTATTATGTTTATGTTGGCGTGCGGATTTGGTTGTGGTTTAAGCCCCCGTTTTGGTAAGCCCGTGGTCCATTGCTACAACATATGACCCGTGCCTCCCACCTTTGGCACATACTTTATGGTAAGGTTGTTTTTGATAGGTGCACGAGGTTTGTTTTAGTAGAGCCTGTGGTTCTTAACGCCATATGACCGCTCCTTAAACTTGGCACGAGGGCTTAGCCCACCAACAGACTATGCCACGTGCCCACCACTTGTCAGCAAGACACTCACGATGAAAATGAGCCCGATTCAGGCACTGGGACGTGGTCACATGCCCTCCATGCGACCAACCCCTCTGCCTAAAGGGGCACTAAAATCGTTAGTTGTTCGATAAATTGCCCCGTTTTGTGAGATGTGCATGTGTGCTGGGTTTTAGGCCCATAAACGCTGCAAGAGCCAGGTTGGTCATTCACAGGCGCGTTTTGGCGAGTAGGTACAACAAGCTTGAAGGGGAAAACTTCCAAGAGGTGTAACTTCTTCATTTTTTGGCCAAACCATGTGCCGAAAAAGTCTAGCTAGGGGTTTTTGGACGTTCTGAAGCCACTGAAGCCATCCATTTTGTATTTTGATCATTGTAAGATCAATTTTTAAGCATAATGAAAATGATCCAAGGGAAGATGGACAAGGAGATGTAGCCTAAGAGAGGGGTGAACTCCTTTATCATTTGCTGTGCTATGTGTTCATTGTTGATGTTTTTTATCAGTTTGATATGCTGCTCCTGTTTAAGTAAAACTCACTAAATTTATGTGTTAGTAACTTGATCCAATTACCCAAACACATGCCATTTTACACTTGAAATTTAAAGAGATAAGTCTTCTTCATTTTTAAGATCTATTGGAAACATATTCATTCCATTTTCAGATTAGTTGGTATCATAGCTTTGGTTTTTGAATGCTTGATTGTTTGCAAGTTGTTTTGTTTTTCTGATGCTTACAAGGTTGAAACTCATAAGAGGAGAAGGTCAACTTGTAGAGCCAAGTTCTCAACTTTCAAGAAGGAGAACTATCAAATCACCTCAAGTTTCAAGGAGATATTCACCAAGTATGGCTCATGAGGACAGCGATGGAACTCTTCCTTCAAAAGAGGAAACCTTCAAGAAATATTCCTTTGATATGGCTGAGATGGTCAAAGTTTTGTTTGATGAAAGGAATGCAAGATTGCAAAGTGAAAGCTCCAACCCTCCAAAGGGCAATGGAGACAGTGGTGATAAAACTCCAAAGGGAAATGGAGGGAGTGGTGATTCTCCACCTCTTTCACCTCCATCTTCCACCTCTTCCATCATTTCACAACCACCTCCAAATTCTCCAAAAGAACATGGTAAAACTCCTTTACAAACTCCTTTGCTAAAGCTTGATATTAAGTTTGAATTGCCAATGTACAATGGAGAGGTAAATGCTGAGAAATTAGATAACTGGATTCATCAGATTGAAGTGTATTGTAGAATACAAAGAATCACAGATGATGAAACTAAGATTCAACTTGCTTCTTTAAGATTGGACAGTGCATCACTCATTTGGTGGGAAGCCAAAACTCAAGAGGACATGAAGAAACATGGTAAAGTTTTATCCTCTTGGAACGATTTTATTGTTGCAATTAAAAGGCAATTTTATCCATTAGCATACATGCAGAAAACTATTATTGATTGGCAAAACTTTAGGCAAGCCAAAGGGTAAGATGTGCAAAGTTTCATTCAAGAATTTAGGAGAAGAGATTTGGTTTTGGGTGTAGATTTGTCTTCACAAGATACTTTGCTCAAATACATAGGAGCATTGCATAACTACTTGAGGAATACAATACTTATGTTTAACCCTTCAAATCTAGATGAAGTATGTGTGCAGGCTACTCATTTAGAGACAAGAGGAAGGAATGAACCTCGAGAAGGCAGCACTAAGTTTTTTAATGGAGACAAGGGAAAGATGAAGTTTGAAAAATGCTTCAGTCAAGAAAGAGAGGGATAAACTCTCTTGTAAACATTGTTCAAAAGATGACCATGATGAAGACCATTGTTGGAAACTTCATCCTGAAAAGATACCCAAAAAGTTCAACAACAAAGAGAAGCCAAACATTGTTGCAATTGTACAACAAGATTTAGGATATGATTCGAAAGATGAAACAAAGATCTCAGCCATGGGTTTACAAGGTAAGAATTTTGTTGCAAGTACTAGTTCTTCAAATTTTTCCATCAATGAAACTCAACATGAAAAAGAAAGGATACAGCTTTTCCACATAAGGATAATTTCAAAACATTCCAAGATAGATACTCTTTTTGATACAAGATCACAAGCAAACCTTATTTCTGAAGACAATGTCAAGAAACTAGATTTGGAAACTACTCCTCATCCTAAACCATACGCTTTAAGTTGGATATGTGACAATGCCAAATTGCATGTGACAAGAAGGTGTAAACTCAGATTTGGCATCACTGCAAACTATATAGATGAGGTAGAGCTTGATGTTATTCCTTTGGATATTTGTGGTATTGTGTTTGGAAGCCCATACTTATATGATAGGAGAGCCATTTTCCATCGTCATGAGAACAAGTATCATTTGTTTAAAAATGGAGTTGAGTACAGTGTTAGAGAACATACAAAGAAGATGAATTTGTCACTGACAAATGCTGGACAAATGAAAAGACTAGTCAATGCTAGTAAGAATCTTGTACTTTTAATGACTAAACCCAAAGACAATGATGAAGAACAAGTTCTCAAAGGATGTGATACAAAGTTACAATCTGATTTGCATGAGGTTGTTAACAAAAATGTTGAGATGTTTTAGGAACCAAAGGGATTGCCTCCTAAAAGGGCTGTCCAAAAAGAGATTCTATTGCAGCAAGGAGGTCCTCTTCCAAACATTGACATGTGCAAGTGGTCGGAAATGGAGAATGTTGAAATAAAAAAACAAGCCCAAGAGTTGCTTGACAAAGGGGTCATCAAACCAAGCACTTCGCCATGCAGGTCACCAATTCGTTTGGTACGAAAGAAAGGTTGTATGCGGTGAATGTGGGTAGATTTTAGAGCCTTGAACAAGACTACATATATGATTGCTGAAGGAGACACATGTAAGAAAGATTTGAAAGCAAAGAAAGCTCCATTGAATGCCTTGACAAGTTATGTTTTTCACTTGGTGATAAGGTATAAGAAAGACTTTTATGATAAAGTTGCTGATATGCTTACCAGGCATATTGTTAGTGCTTTAGTTATTTTCAAACATGATCTTATCATGCATGAGAGATATTGGGAATTGTATGCTATAGATGCCGATTTCAAAGATGTTTATGCAACTTTATGTCGTGCTAACCAAATTGAGGAATTGGATTCCTATGTGCATGGTAAACTTTTGTATCTTGGCAAGCTATGTTTTTCATAGAGTGAAAGAGTCAACGTGAAAAGGGAAGCACAATCTTCTCTTGTTGTTGGCCATTTTGGTATGGCAAAGATAGTGGCTAGATTGCAAAGAAAACATCCTAAGTTTTGGGATGAGCATCTACATTACTTTCAACATCCTTATAACTAGGCCAAGAAGTTCCTTGAACCAGTTCAGTTTGTACAACAAACTGTTCAAGAACAGTTGAGAAAGAGCCAAGCCATGTACATAACCAGGCATGACAAGTTTCGTATTGGTCTCAAAGGAACCAATCCAAGCAAGGCTGGATGGATTGAGATTGTAAGGGTGAGGGAACTATACCCTCATCTACAGATTGACTAAAAGTAGTCTTTTGGAGGTCCAAAAGCTTCCCAATGGGGAGGTGTGATCCAGGGGATCAAAATTTGCTCAAAATTCAAAATGCTCGAAATCGCTTCAAATCAGACGTGTGCGTAGGCCTCGTCATTACGAACCGAACATAACTTAAACATGATCAAACATATTCGTATGAGAAAGATATCGCGTTCTGTTCGATTTTCCAAACATGCAAATTTTTTGCTGACTGTACAGTCCGTACAGTGCTGGCGTGGCAATTGACCGTACATGCCATACGACCGTACAATGATGTGGAAGAGGAGTTGGCATGATGATGTGGGCAGGTGTTGACAGGTGGGCGAATCACATCTTGACACGTCTATTTGATGGCAAGTGTTATGGTGCCACGTGTTCCAGTCATGGGCTGCCACGTGGCACCCCTTCATTGGTTTGTAGTTGTAAAATTTTTAAGACTCCATAGAAGTCGAACCCGCGACCTCCGGGCGTGGGTGAGTGACTTGGAAGGGTTGGGATACCACCCCCCCCCATGGTAGCTCTTAACCCATATAAATGGAATAAAATATTTGAATTGTGTTTAAAGTTTGGTTCATGGAGTTAAGGGTTGGGGCCTAGCCCCAGCCCCTGGCGCTTTGGCATGTAGCCATTTCATATGACCTGTTTCAAATGTTTGGTGTGAGAGTTTTGTATTATGGTTATGTTGGTGCACGCATTTGGTTGTGGTTTAAGCCCCCGTTTTGGTAAGCCCACGGTCCATTGCTACAACATATGACCCATGCCTCCCACCTTTGGCGCAAACGTTATGGTAAGGTTGTTTTTGATAGGCGCACGTGGTTTGTTTTAGTAGAGCCCGTGGTTCTTAACGCCATACGACTGCTCCTTAAACTTGGTGTGGGGGATTAACCCACCAACAGACTATGCCATGCGCCTGCCACTTGTCAACAAGACACTCACGCATGCAAACGGGCCTGATTCAGGCGCTAGGACGTGGCCACATGTCTCCCATGCGACCAACACCTCCGCCCAAAGGGGCACTAAACTCACTAACTGTTCGACAAATTGCCTCATTTTGCGAGATGCACGCGTGTGCTAGGTTTTAGGCCCAGAAACGCTGTGGGAGCCAGGTTGGTCATTCACATGTGTGTTTTGGCAAGCAGGTACAACAAGCTTGAAGGGGAAAACTTCCAGGAGGTGTAACTTCTTCATTTTTTGTCCAAACCAGGTGCTGAAAAAGCCCAGCTAGGGGTTTTTGAACGTTCTGAAGCCATTAAAGCCATTTTGTATTCTGAGCACTGTAAGAGCACTTTTTAAGCATAATGAAAACGATCTAAGGGAAGATGGACCAGGAGATGTATCCCAAGAGAGGGGTGAGCTCCTTTATCATTTGTTGTGTAATGTGTTCATTGTTGATGATTTTTATCAATCTGATATGTTGCTCTTGTTTAAATAAAACTCACTAAATTTATGCGTTAGTAACTTGATCCAATTACCCAAAGACATGCCATTTTACACTTGCAATTTAAAGAGACAAGTCTTCTTCATTTTTAAGATCTATTGGAAACATATTCATTCCATTTTCAGATCACTTCTATCCTAAAGCTCGCTCTCCCACCATACGAGAGCAATGCCTTCCAACCGAAGAGAGTACAATTGCACTTTTACTTCCTCTTCATCAATCTTTTGTACACACGAATATACTTCAACTTGTCAGATCCAATTATCTAGTTTTTCAGGATTAGCATCTCCATTAAACATAGGTAAAAAAAACTTTACATCAAGCTTTAATAATGGTTTCTTAAAAGAGGCTTTATGACTAGAATTAGAATGACGAGGATGATGAGAGGAAGAAGAGATAAAAATCGATGGTGAAGATGGAGGCTCAAGGGGGTCTCCTCCAACCTCTTGGTTCACTGAAGCATTTTCATCTGCTTGTGCTTCCTTTTTCTTACCTTTCTTCTTCATCCTCTTCTCATAGTCTCCATACATTCACTCAACCATTTATGACATGAGATAGAAGACCATATGGAAGTTTTTCTCCTGTTCATCACGCTTGTCCTCTTCCTCCATTTTCTTCCTTCGGGATGCACGACCAATCTCTGGGTTGAAAGTCTTAAGTGTTCCTTCACCTTGTTTATGCTTGGTGCTAGTAAGCATTCACACTCAAAATTTCAAGTCAAATATGCTTTCTCTAATATGAACATGATCCAATATATTTTCATCGATGTGACTTATTAAAGAATTGTATTAAATTAGCATAAATTGAAGTGCACCATAATGAAGGAAAATCTCGATAATAAAGAGACATAAGCATAAAATCTGAACACAAAAACTTGATAATGGAGTTCGTCCCTGATGGACTACGTCTTCGAGTCCTGCTCTCAAATGGGTAGGCCTTTTTATCAGCTCATCAAAAGAATTTGGAAAAATACATAAGTATACCTCATTCTGGAATTAAGCTGTAGAAGTTTTGCTCAGACTAGAAAACAGACAACACCATTGAATTTTTGGCATCGAATTACCAAAAAATGACTGTCTCCACACCTCAATATGACTCTAGCACTCCCTGGCCCATGAGAAATATCGTCTCGGCTTCCATGCCTACAACTTGCAATTAATTCTCTGAAATATGCCTTGTAAAAGGTGCCCGACCGTACCATTGAGCTCCCTCTCTCCATCCATTAGAAAACTAGGTTTTTAAAATTAAAGGTGGGAAAAATATTCAACGGGGCCGTTTGGCCCAACAGTTGGTGGAGGCTATGTTAAGGCATTGGTTGGGGAGGTCTCAGGGTCAAGCAATGGGCCTCCCCCTTTTGGCTTGTATTTAAAACAATATATATACGGTGGTGTAACCACTACCAAGTTTGGAGATTCCGCCAGAGATTTGTTGAGCCGAATATAATGGATGTCAACCACCAGATTTGGTGGAACCTCTGCCAGATTTGGTGGAATGAATTTTTTTTTTTTTAATT
>JASDQU010012125.1:226024-236582 GCA_032191745.1 Picea mariana | reverse complement strand
GGAATGCATCTCTTCATTATAAGTATGTTCCTTTTCAATATAAGATATTAATCATACTATTTTAATTAGTACAATGTCAATGAACCATTGTGCCTTTTAGATTGTTTAGTCACATTTTCAATTGGGTCAATATATTTTGACTATCATGATTTAATTCACTTTTTACCTTACCATAAGTAAATACCACCATGGTTTGCAAATAACATGTGCTCTTTCACTTTTACTCTTTTTCTTTAACTCCACTTTCACTTTTACCTTTTTCTTTAATCCAATTTCACTTTTGCCTTTTTCTTTAATCCGATTTCACTTTTACCTTTTTCTTTATTCCACTTTCATATTTACTCCTCTTTTACGTAAACTCCACTTCCACTTAATTTTTCAACTTTTGTTATTTGTTAAAGTCATATTTATATTTTATCCACTTTCATTTCCACTTTTGCGTAAACTCTGTTTCCACTTTTGTATTTATTAAAGTGATACCAAGGTCACATTTATATTTAATCACTTACTGAGCTTTGACATATATTTGATCACTTACTAACCTTTGACATTAATGACAATTTATTCAACAATTGAATGCCTAAGTGGACCTAACCATTGGTGGTTGTTAGAAATTGTTTGGGTTTGAAGGGTCATCCAACTTCGGCCTGGAAATAATGATGACCAAAACTTGCTACAAAATACCGACTACCATGTTGATATGACAGACTCAAGGGTTCTCGGCGCTGTAGCAACAAATTTCCCTTCGACTACACTCTCAAATGATAGTGCATGAGAAATTATTCAAGAGGGCGACTCACTAGTAGTCATTATGTTCATCATGATCCCGTCTCAACAAAATTTATAGTCACCAGGACAATTCGACTCAACTAATGTAGTAATTGAAATTGTTTCATTCTTTCATTTTCATTCTTTCATTCTTTCAAAGCACTCAACCAGGAAATCCCATGTATTATGATAGTCCACTGCATTCCTATAACTCAATATTCATGTAGCTTTTACTGCAGTTCCATGTAATACTCCACTATGGTACTTCGTGTCTTCATATTGACATAAATTCCAACACGATATTTCCATCAGTACCTCAAATTTTCACTGACACGACAAGTAGGAATTGGTCACTAAGTTGTTTGGTCCCTTGGATTATGTTTTGTAGTCCTTTATTTCAATTAATTTATAGATTTCCTTGTATTTTAATTAGAATTTTATTTATGTTCACTTTGTTGTTTAGTTCTTACATTTCTAGAATCAACATGTTTCATTTCTAGTAAATAGTTGTACTAGTGTAGCTGCACATACAATGCACATTACTTCATAAGTTTGCATGAACCCCGAGTTGACATTTAAAGTGAGGATTTCAACATTCTTGTTGTGATTCCTTTGCATATTAAGAACATTGCATGCAAAAATATGTACACATATAAGGAAATGAAATGAATTTGGCATAAGATGTTAATTAAATTATTGTCAATGTCCTCCTCATCCTTACTCTATAATAACTAATAAAAGAACATGAGTTCAAGAAACAAAAAATTGTCAATATTTAAAATGTAATAAAAAACATATAAGTTAAATTGTTGCCAATACCCTCCAATTCCTCCAAGTCACCCTTGTCATCATCATTCTAGAACAATATAATGTATTTCAAACATTGAATGAACAATTCCAACCATACATAAGTTAAAAAATAAATACATGATTAACAATTAAATACATTGAGCATGGCATGCATATCTTCCACCACCCTTTCGTAACTCTTTATAAGGGCATGCTTTAATTATTCATCAGTGAGCTCATGACTATAGTCATTTAATTTATGCAATAAGAGAAAACCATATTTAATAATCACAAATATTAATCTAGTATATTAGCATAATAAATGAGATTATATTGATAAACTTACAAAGCGCCCTTTAATCACAGACCTCCTGGTTTGATGTGAAGAATGTGTGTCAGAACCCAAAGTTTTGGGTAAAGGTTGCACCTGTGCACTATAGTTTTGAGCACGCTATAGTTTTGCACACACACCAATAACTGCACAGAAAATAATATGAGGTGTGCATGCCAGTCTGAGTTTTGTTATGCATGCCAGTCCATGTTCTACAATACACACTAGAAATGAAGAAGACACTGGATGCATGCTGGAATAAAGAAAAGAATCTTAAGGAAATCTTCCCAAATGATTACTTCAAGCAGCATGAGAGATCGTGGAACAATTAAGGGATGAATTGGCAAGGTAGTTAAGACTGCTACAACTCCAAAGAGGATACATGGATTGCATGTAGGTGAAAGAAGCATGCGAGACTAACAATCAACAGGGCGAGTGGAGCAGAACAAAAAACGACACAACACTAGAACATAGAAGGAAACAAAAGGGAGCAATGATGACAAAGAAGGTGTTATTCGGTATTTTAGTTGGTCAGTCGGTCAGTCAATTGGGTGCTCATGATTTGTAAAGATTTTGGTTGTGAGTCTAATTTTGTAATAGATGCAGAGACTAATAGAAAGTGCATGGTGCTATGGAATGAACTATTGTGAGAATGTATGAGAGCGCATCATGCTGTTTCTAATAATTGTTGAGCTGTTGATCTATGTATTTGACTGGTTGAATGGATATAATAAATCTGCAGTGATTCTTGTCCTTTGATGTGTTGATCATGTGTCTAATGAATGTATGTGTTATTGCTACATGTTGTTAGTATTTAACTATAATGTAGTGGAATGTATGAATGTCAACTCAAATGGATTCCCATACCATATGGTCTCTGTGATTCTCATGGCGTCTCGAGTGAGACCTTCTTTAGTCTTTGGCTGAGGATTGATAAGTCTATGCCTTGGGGTTTTTGTTGGTCAACTCTGGACGAACCCTGGGTCTGAAACCCCCCAACGTTAAGAAGGATGTGCACAAGCGATCCAACACTATGTAACTATTAATTTCTTTGTATCCATTCATGCTTATATATATTGAAATATAATATCAATTAACTTCACCAATGTCTGACAAATGACCACAAAAGGAGATCAATGGTACTACAATTTATATATATTTTAACCAGAACTGAAACTTTTTATTATATAAGGGTTGCGCCGAAGCAAATCAACAAGTTCAAAAAGGTTTACAAAATTTTTCTCACCGCCTATACATTCCCCTACTACTAAGATAATCACAATTACATAAACCTCCCTATAATATGTTCATGTAGTATAGCTTGAAATGTCTTTTACATATTGTCCCAACAAAAATATAACTTTGTATAACATTAACAGTGGCTAGTCTCATTGTCTGGAACTTACTCCACCCCCCATGAGAAGGAGAATTTTCTTCGACGTTCATTGGAACTACATCTCGACCCCTATGCTCGTCTTTTGATATTCCAAGGCATGAAACTATAAATTCTTGGTTAATTGAGGCTGACTAGGAATTCTGAGGCAAAACCAATGATCTTAATTGCTGACATTCCATCTCCAGGCTATCTATGCATTGAAAAAGAATGGCAACGGTTTGATCTAGATCCTCTAATTTACTCGAAACTTGTTGAAGGCATGAACTGTTGGCTTCGGTTATTTCCTCATGCTATTTGAGAAAGCATTTAACATCAATCCAAGAGGGATCCATGCTTTCCCAACCAACAATACAAATAAACCACCACTCACAAATTTTATCACAAGTGTAACAACAAGAGTGGAATTCAAATTGAAAAAACCTCAGACGAAAACATGAAACCCCAATGCCACACAGGGGAAAATTCAAGACCAAATCCATTACACCATGAAAATATATTTCACACATACCTGAGTGTGTACGCTTTGTAAATGTGTTGAACCTACAAAATAGATCTAGCTAGAAAATACCACACACATTTGCAGAGAGGATTGGAGAAAGAAGAAGAAGGAGAGAAAGAATGAAAGAATTCTCATTAACCACATTCCACACTCAAAGAGTGAATAATTTACAATATATATAGGATATATGAGTAACTAATGAGCCATAGTGGTGGTCTAGAGTGATCTGGACACACACCAACAGTTACGGGAGTGAACTGCCACCTAGTTGAGTTAACTAGTCAACTAGTGTTCAGTTAACTGAATTAACAGAGAGTAGTAAGGAGTTAACTCAGGAAATCAGGGGTAATGCGCTAGTCTGGTGATGATCCGAAGGCAAATGTGCATTAGCATGGTGATGATCCCAATGTTGCATGGTGACAAAACCAATGCAACATCTAAACTCAACTCAACTAGTCAAACTGAAGTGTCAACTGAAAGAGAATATTCTCCCCTAAATATACGAGAATGAATAATAACTAATTATGACTAATAAACAAGGAAAAATCTTAGGAAAAATAAATCCTAGGTGTGTGTGAAGTAACTCCAACACCCCCCCTGAACATCACTATGGTGAAAATAAACAATGGGTCCTGACAACAATGCCATGTTAGGTACCCAAATACAAAAGATACATTGAACTAAATGAGGAAAGAGGGAAAACCTCATGGGGAAAACCACCCCTCAAATTACAATGCATGTAAAAAAAAAATGAGAAGGAACAAAAAGAAGTTGCTAAGCAACCTTGTCATTCACTCCAAGAAGACCTCGCAACTGTGCAAGTTTGTGCTCGTTGAAGATTTTGTTGAAGATGTAGATGTCTGCACGGATATGATGAAGTATATGCACCATTGATATTTCCAAACATATCCACTTTATCTTCTTGTAATGAATAATATCCAAATAAAGTTTGGATGAAATTTTGAAAACCGTGCGGCCGTTTCTGGAAAAATGCTGAAATTTTGTTGATTTTAAAACGATCATAACTTCACTTTCCGGACTCCATTTCAGACGATATTTTTTTGAAATTGGATATTTTCCCGAGAGGAATTCAAATATCCAATTTGTTTCTGCAATTTTTCCTCAGAAAATATCATAATGGAGTCTGATGTGCGCGACTCTCTTTTTGTCTCCTGAGATGCATGCATGGTGCATGCAAAAGTGTCTGCATGTGACTCCTGAGATGCATGCCATATATCTTCCACATGAATTTTAGAAAACAAATCTGAAATGGAGTAGGCATCATCTTCAATTAATGGAATACAAATTTTTGTAGATACTTGTGTAGAAGGCTCTTCAAACTGAGATGATTTATCTTCCAGTGGCTTTTCTACATTCTCTATCTTGTCAACATTTTGCATTCATTCTTCCTTATTCCCAAATAAAACCTCCAATCTACTCCATAAATTATTTGGAGTGAATTCTTGTGAGTCATCATATACTTGATGGAGAACTTCGGGAGAAATAAAATAGAGGATACATCCTATGGCCATATCTTGTCTATTGAGAAAGTCATTTTTTCTCATCGACAGAATCGAGATCTACTTCCATTACCATAGTTATTTGGTACAAGCCTTTGCATCTGAGCATAAGCAAAATTTTTGGCTTTCATTCCAAATAGTTATGAGGCGTGAGAATTATTTCTGGTGAATAATCCATATTTTTGTTGTCTTCAATCTTTTGTACCTACAAATTGTTTTTGGTGTAGCTTTTTCTTAGCAGTCCATCGACTCTAATACCATGTAAATGTGTTGAACCTACACATAATATATCTAGCTAGAAAATACCACACACATTTGCAGAGAGAATTAGAGAAAGAAGAAGAAGGAGAGAAAGAATGAAAGAATTCTCATTAACCATATTCCACACTCAAAGAGTGAATAATTTACAANCTAATGAGCCATAGTGGTGGTCTAGAGTGATGTGGGCACACACCAACAGTTACGAGAGTGAACTGCCACCTAGCTGAGTTAACTAGTCAACTAGTCTTCAGTTAACTGACTGAACAAAGAGTAGTAAGGAGTTAACTCAGGAAATAAAAGGTAATGCGCCAGTCTGGTGATGATCCAAAGGCAAATGTGCATTAGCATGGTGATGATCCCAATGTTTCATGGTGACCAAACCAATGCAGCATCTAAACTCAACTCAACTAGTCAAACTGAAGTGTCAACTAAAAGAGAATATTCTCCAAGTGGAATATTCTTCCCTAAATATAGGAGACTGGATAATGACTAATTATGACTAATAAACAAGGAAAACCCTTAGGAAAAATAAATCCTAGGTGTGTGTGAAGTAACTCCANATTGCACTGTCAATTCGTTGTGTAAGCCATGTGAACATATGGATAATGGTTCCCACACCTTGCCAATTGTCCATTCCTATTGAAGTGTTGCACATATGAATTAAGGGAGGGGGAGTTTCCTTCTTAGCCCATTGATTTTGATTATTCATTCTTCCAAGCTTGTCCCTTCTTTAGCCCATCGATCAACACATGAATTGTGCTGACGCTTAATATGGTACAAGGATTATTATTCAAATTCAGATAGAAGAGCGAGTAGATGAGACATAATACCAACAAATATATTTTCCCAACAATATGATTTTTGATCAATTCTATTATCACCAACATTGAATCACCCAAGATAGAAATCTTGAGTATTCCTATATCTTTGGCGAGCCTGAGACCTTCCCATAGAGCATATGCTTCAACAATGTTATTACATATGCTACCTAGGCCCCAAGCATATAATTCCACTGAATTTCCTCCGGGATTGTGATTAGTCCCCCCACATCTACCACCCCTAATTGTACTACAATATTACATCAAAGAAAGATAACAAGTTAAAAACACATCGAAATAATTAAGCGCAAGCATACCAAAATCAATAACTACAAGCATATATCATTTATTTTTTGTTGTGATGTTTTAGGGTCCACTTTTCACATTTTCTTCTCTTCAACAATCCTCTTAGTCTCTTTAAATTAAATCATGATTTTTTAAAATACAGTTTTGTTAATATTAGATGGTCTTTTGTTATAGTCTCTTCCTTCCTCGGTGAGCTTTGTGATGTTCTCACTAAATTTGCTCAAAACCAAAGAAAATTAAGTCACCTATTGAATTCAATTATGATACATAATGAAATCTAAAAAGTGAAGGGATAGAAACATGAGTGAGTACATAGAAGATGAATTTAAATACATTTCACTTGATATGGTATCTCCTCCTCTTGATAGTTTCGAATAATCTATGAAGGACCCATTTATCACTAAATTATAAATTTGGGAACCTTTTATGTAGATGTTGTAATGCTCCGTGCTTACTAGCAGTACTTATTTCTACGCACTATTTATAATATCTTTGGACCGTTTCCTCATTACTATGTCAAAAATTTCATTATGGAAAATTGTACACTACCAAATTTTAAAAACCCTCTTTTATTAGTAATTTGTATATCGTCATAATTGAATGCATTTTCTCTATCTTTTGATGAGATAATTTTTTATCATTGTTCATCCTTATCTCTACTCTCTACGTTCAAACATTAATATGCACATCATATAATGAATAAGTGCAATGAAAAATGTAGTATATTGGATTCAGTTAGACTCTAAATTTCTCTGAAAAATGTAGGATAAATTGTACCTTAGTTAACATGCTCATATCTACTATAGCCAAGAACCTTTGAACTTCCTCTCCAGTACACTAAATGCATATAATCCATATTTATTTACTTAGTTTTTCATGAATTACATATCCCTAGGAAACCCATAGGTCACTTCCCCTCATTCTAAAGATGGTACCCAGTGTCAACTAGAATCTTCAAGGCTCAAATCCTGATACAACATCATACTCATTAAGATATCAACATGTTACTTTCATGAATTTATCTTGGGTGGGGAGGATGATACTCCTCTCGATCACCTAAACTAGACCCAATTGATGAAGTAATCCATATAAGTATCATCTCTGTTTTTTGGTTATACTCTTTAAAAATGTCGTAATTTTTTTTTATCAAGCTTGTCTACAAAATAAAAGAAAACTATAATACGTAATGATTAGAAATATTATAAAGGAAACTCTTCATAAAATAAATAAATATTTTTAAATATTACATAACAACCATAAATATGTTATTAAAATTCATTGGGGTCTTATTGTTGATGTTGTCTTCATTAGTTGCAATTATTTTATCTTTTCTTCTCTCATGGTCCTCTCTTTCCCTATGTCTAGTGTCATTGTACGAGGAATATCCATTCAAATCCATATGACTAGTAGATCTATCACAACAATGCACTACTAATCTGATCAACATAAAACCCATGGAATAAAATATGCATAATTTGACATGAACATTGAAAATATACACACATAAGATCAACATAAGCATGGACATTGTTGGGTATAATTTGTGGCAAGGGTGTACAAATAAAACTTACTTGATGGTTGCGTGTCAAGCGCAGACAAAATGGAAATAAGAACTAGAAACCCTAGCTCTAATCTAGATCCATCATTCTCAAGCTTGCATTGTTCATGGAATAAAATAGTGAAAACATGAAAGAGACCATAAACTGAACATAAAACTTACAAATAATAAAAAAATGTTACCATACCAAATAGATAGGCCAAAGATAAACTCAGGGAGATTACTTGTTGAATATTTATGGGCTCCAAATCCTGCTCCTTGGGATGGGTTCTTAACTTCCTTGGTATGTGAGATCCCCTCCTTGATTATGTGAGCAAGGTACTTGAAAATGAAATCTACTATCAAGAGGAAGAGGTCCTCTAGATTTCTATTGTTATTTTAGTAAAATGTTCTTACTATGAACAGATGGAATATGGATGGAGTGACCTTAAGCCTTTATTTATAGAAAAAACAGTTGTTAAACCTCCTTGACATAGTCTTCAAAATAGTTTCTAGAGATGACCAAATCAAAGCTAAGAATAAAAATTAAGGTTAAAAAATGTCCACATATAACTAAGTTCTCTTTTTGGCAAATTCGGGCTGCAAATAGTAAAAATTGGTTAACTGGAGGATCTATGTAACTTTTGGGGGTATTATCTGCGCCGATAGCATAGTTTTGATAAAGTCTTTTGATTCTATCAACTTTTCCATAAGGAATAAGGAATCAACTTTTCCATAAGGAATAAGGAATAACCAATCAACTTTTCCATAACGAATAAAGTCTTTTGATTCTATAGCATATTATTTGGAGGGACTTGGCTAATAGGAAAACAAGTAGGAATGGCGATGGATATCGTCCCAAGGATAATCTGGAGCTGTAAGGGACTCTAAAACTTCTTCATCATAATGAAAGACGAGGGTACTATAATTTACACTACAAGATAATGTCATGAAAGTGGTGGAAGATGGGATAGTTAACCCTATATCAATGCATATGGATGAGAGGTTTGGCTCACATAAGATATGTCTAAAGAGGAAGATAGGAAACCAATGAAAAAATGCTTCACTAATGTTGAGACCAAGGGGTCATCATGCATAAAGGGGATGCTTTGATGCACATTAGATGGAAATGAAGGATTTTCAGATAATATTATCGACCCCATGGAAGTTGAGAGCTAAGTATCTACATGCTATTCTCATAAGTTTTAATAGGAGGAGGACCAATTTCCAAAATTGGTTTTTCCTCAGTCTAAAAAAACTATTGACATCAAAGGGAGATGTACTCCATTATTGGAGTTGGTTTCTCCTTGGGAGAGGAATCAATATGATGAGCAATGGCAAGGGCATTGTGAAATTGAGGTAGCTTAGGAAAATGATGAGAATAGTGATTGTATGTATCACACACAACACACGGGTGGTTCATGCACAAGGACTTAATATGATTTATTGATGATTTTGGAAGGGTAATTTTCACCACAAGAATGGATGGGTTAGGTTCCAAATCATCAACGTTAAACATAGCCTTCAATTATGGGAGTGTTGGATATTTATTGGTTGCGTGTCCAGTGAGGTCACATAAAGCACATGGGGGAGCGACTTTAGGTGCAGTGGTTTGAGTGGCCATAACATGTCCAGAGTTATTGGTTCCCCCAATATTCATAGTTCCCCCCCTCGTGGAAAATCCTTTCTTAGCTTTGGCAGGGATCAGTTGGGCCTCTGTAGATTCTGTAAAAGACACAAGGGTATAAACCCTAGGTTAGATATGGGTTAATACCAAATGGGGAGTTGGTGCAGGTGGGGTAGGAGGATGCAAGTACCATATTAGTATCCCCAAAGTGATATTAGGTAAAATTAATGTATCCACCATAGGTGTACTAACTATTATTGGAGGGGGAAATAAGAAAGGCCCTTGGGAAAAAAGAGTTGTAGGAGGGGGAGTCCCTCCCCATGATGAGGTTGAGGATACGAGAGTCGTGGGATCAGTAGAGGGTTGTGGATATGAGGTCTAAAATGATGAAGGTGTTGAGGCCATGGGTTGTTGTGATGTTGTTACCATACACACATTGGATGGACCCAAGGGGGTAAGTATGGGTGGAGGACCATATGCGCCAAACAATGAAAATTATTTAAAGAATCCAAGGCTAACATTAAAAAAATAGGAAATGGTCTAGTTCCGATTCATGGAAGGGGCAACACTATCAGGATTCAATTGAGACTTAAGATCATGGTAAGTAAGTTGATCAATGGTAACCACCTTCCCATTATGGGGGAATCTCATCACACAGAAGACTGAAGAGGAAACTACCTTCACAGAATACATAAAACTACATCCC
>JASDQU010012125.1:204368-225783 GCA_032191745.1 Picea mariana | reverse complement strand
ACGTGGAATCCCATGACTGGGCCACGTGGAGGCCATTCACTGGCCCATGTCATCTACTTACATAGTCACTGCCATGTCACCTTCTGCCTGGTCAGCTTGCCACCTCACCTGTCAGTTGGCTGTATGGATGCCACATGTCTACCACGTCCTGTACGACCTGCCATGTGGATGTACAAACTACCATGTGGCACTTTTCCATTTGTCCACATACTGACTGAAAAATGCCAGAAATGGGTGACATGTGGCAGCTTTTGGTGCTGGCACGTCATCATGCTGAATTCATCATGACACATGTCAATCTATGAATGTGCCACGTACCCTGTATAGATGTTGATGCCATCTGTACTAATGATGACATCAACAGTATGGATGTTGACTCATCCCTGCTGAATGGGCTAGGTTGACCAAAACTTTGATCGCAGATATCTTTCGATTCATAACTCTATTTGACGAACCGTTTACGCCGTTGAAAATCTTGCGACGTGCTCTTCGTGATGATGCCAATTTTGCCGAGTTTTGAGGAATTTGAATTTTTTCCTTTTCTCCACCTGCTGAGGCCATTCTGAGATTCCTAAGGAACTTCTGAGAATTCCGAGTTATCCTTAGGCCTCCTTGGATCCCTTCGAATCACTTTGTAATTCATCCTCTTGTATTTCTTTAATTTATTCTTCATCATCATCTCTTATCCTTCATCAAATTGTAGATTATCTTGAGATTTGATCCCTTTTGTTTTTAGACCATCCACTTTTACATTTGTGCTTTCCACAATCTTGTGTATCCTTAGATTATAGCATCTGTAGGCCTTTTTTTTGGATGAGTAACCAAGAAATATGCATTCATATGATCTAGAATTAATTTTTCCTAGGTTATCATCATCTCTGTTTATGTAGCTTTTTCTCCCAAAAACTCTGAAGTGTTTAACTGTTGTTGGTCTGCTAAACCACAACTAATATGGTGTTTTGTTGTGGTTAACTCTAAGTTTTGCTCTGTTAAGTATGTACACTGTTGTATACATTGCTTCTCTCCAATATCTATCTGTGAGTTTGGCTTCATTTAACACGGTTCTAGCTGCTTCTTGAACTCATTTGAAGTAAATTATCCTCCATTGTGTAATCTTAGGCACTTGATTTTGAGACTAGTCTCATTTTGAACCTGTGCTTTGAAGAATTTATTTTTTCAAATGCTTCTAATTTTTCTTTGAGAAAGGATACCCAAGTCATTCTTGTATAGTCATCAATGAATAAAATGAAGTAATGTTCACCTTGTAAACTCTTAGTTCTTTTCGGTCCACAGAGGTCAGCATGAACAAGTTCTAATGGTTTTGATGTATAGTATTCCTTTGTCTTGAATTTTACTTTTTTTTGCTTCCCATGTTGGCAATGCCTACAAACAAAGTTTGAAGGTTTTATAATCTTTGACATGTCTTTCACAACTTCCTTTATAATAACTTTTATCAAGTTATCGAAGCTTATGTGTCCCATTATTCTGTGCCATAGCCAACTTTCATCTATTTGGCCCATGCAACATTTTCCTTTTTCTTCTTTGTTTAAGATATATACATTACTTGATGTCCTTGGTGCAACAACCACTAATTTTCCCGAGTCTTCTTTTCTAATTTCACATTTTTGAGAGTCAAATATGATAATGTGTCCTTGATCACATGTTTGGCTCACATCGAGGAGATTAGGCTTCAAATTTTCAACTAATAGCACATTTCTTCTTTAGCTCTGTTATTTCCCAGAATGACTGTACCCCTTCCAAGTATCTTGGCAGAGACATCATCTCCAAATATAACGCTTCCTTTTTCTTTCCTTTTCAGATTGAGGATTGTTTTTGATCTCCTGTCATATGCTTTGAACATCCATTGTCAACATACCATTGGCTTCTTTTATTCTTGGCATATAAGGATACCTTACATTCTGTTTCCTTTTCTTCTATTTGTTTTTTCTTCCATATCTTCTTATATTTTTCTTCTTGACTATTGGAAATACTTGTCTTGATGGAATATTTTGATAGTCTACAATCACTATCTTTATGACCATAAATGTTGCATTTGTAACATTCAATATTGTAATCTTGTAATGGAGAAAATGAATTATAGTTTCTACTCATTTGATTTCTACTAGACTTTTTGTTCTTATGGCCACATCGTTGAACACTTTTATGATAGTTCTTTTTATAAGCTTTACAGTCTAATGCTTTATGCCCAAAATCATGACAAGAAAAACAAAAGAAAGAGTTGTTGATACCTTTTTGGGGGAGTTCTTCTTGGAGTAGTATTTCTTCTGTACTCATTTATTTTTGGAGAGAGTGCAGATCTTTGTTGATTAGAGTCAGTCTTTATCTAGTTCTCTTCTCTTTTCAAGGAGCTTTGAAGGGAAGCTGCACAATTCCTTGGGATTTTTATCACTTTTCTGTATTCCATATTTTGAGCCTTTATAAGTTTTCTTGTGATCATAACCCAGTCTAGCCTTATTACTTGATGGTCTTTGATTGTTAAGGATATCATCCAATATTTTTGAACTACTTTCAAGCTTTGAAAGGTTAGTGCCTTTTTCAAGTTTCCTTCTTAGAAGAACTATTCCAACCTCTATTTTTTCATAGTTTTGCTCTTTGTCATTAAGTTGTTTACTTAAGACTTCTTCAATTGTTTTAGCTTCTTGTAGTTGAGTTTTCAAATCAAGAATGATTTGTTCTGTTTTCTTGATGCTTTTTGAAACTTCTTATTCTCTTGATTTTTGTTCTTCCTTATAATATAACAATTGTTCTTTTAATGATTTGTTCTTCCTTTTATATTTTCTCAATTCTTCGAGAGCACTAATAAGTTCTTTTTCAAGGTCTATTTCTCCTTCAACTTCATAGTTTCCTTTATCTCCATTATTATCTTCAGTAGCATTAGTTTGAGTTTCTATGCCCATAAATAGAAGTTTTGTTTCATCATCTTCACTCATGTCAGATGAACTATTGTCTTTTTTGGAATAAAAGTTTTTCTTTCTGTGGAATTTCTTCTTGTTTCCAGTTTTTCCCTGTTCATTTTCTTTATGGTTTTAAGTTTCTTCATCATTACTATCCTTCTACTTTGGATAGGGACATTTGGAGGCAAAATTCTCAACTTTGACACAATTGAAACATTTGAGAGGTAACTTCCCTTTGTATTTACCAAACCCTTTCTTGAGTTTCCTTATAAAGTTAGCCTCTTCCTGATTTGATATGTCTGAGTCACTTTCATTTGTCACATGCTCATGGTTCTTTGTTTCTTTTGAAACTTTGAAAGATGCTTCCATTTTTGATGGCATTTATGGTACATCATAACCATTTATAGCAGATAGCCAGACATCACATCCTAGTGCCATTAGGTAACTTCTCATTCTTATACTCTAGCATGCATAGTTATCTCCTTTGAATAGTGGAGCTTTGTTTGAGAACATCCCTTCTTGTTGATCCATTGTGATTTCTTAGACTCTTCCTTCTAGTGATTAGAATGTGATGAAGGAACCCACTTTGATACAAATTGTTGGAATATTGTTTGATACTGAGAGGGAGGGGAGGGGGGTGAATCAATATTACTTCAATATTTAACAACACTTAATCATCAATTTTATTGAACACAACAAATGATCAACAAAAGAGAAAAATACACAAAATTTTAACATGAAACACCATAAATGTTCTTTTTATATATTTATATAAAGTTTACTTTTCATTTACAAGCTACAACTTGTAGGGGACACCAATCTCCTCTTTTGAGCACCAAATCAAGGAGACAACAATCCTCTGTTTGAGCACCAACTCAAGGAGAAAACAATCCCCTATTTGGAGCACCAACTCAAGGAGAAAACAATCCATTGTTTTGAGCACCAACTTGAGGAAGCTACAACTCCCTGTTGTTCAGGCTCCAACTTGTAGAGGAATTTAATCCTCCCTTGCTCCACCCTTCCACTCTCACTGCATTTTTTAATCTTCAAACTTCAATTTCTTCCTTTGGACTCTTCTTCTGTTTATATCTTCTTAATAAATCATTGAGTCACTCCTTCTTTCAACATAGTTTCTTGTTTATATAGTCATCCAACATGCATATGACATTGAACCATTGTGTCTCTTTGTAAATAAGAATGAACCAATGTACCTCTTCAATATAGGAATGCATCTCTTCATTATAAGTATGTTCCTTTTCAATATAAGATATTAATCATACTATTTTAATTAGTACAATGTCAATGAACCATTGTGCCTTTTAGATTGTTTAGTCACATTTTCAATTGGGTCAATATATTTTGACTATCATGATTTAATTCACTTTTTACCTTACCATAGGTAAATACCACCATGGTTTGCAAATAGCATGTGCTCTTTCACTTTTACTCTTTTTCTTTAACTCCACTTTCACTTTTACCTTTTTCTTTAATCCAATTTCAGTTTTGCCTTTTTCTTTAATCCGATTTCACTTTTACCTTTTTCTTTATTCCACTTTCATATTTACTCCTCTTTTACGCAAACTCCACTTCCACTTAACTTTTCAACTTTTTTTATTTGTTAAAGTCATATTTATATTTAATCCACTTTCATTTCCACTTTTGTGTAAACTCTGTTTCCAATTTTGTATTTATTAAAGTGATACCAAGGTCACATTTATATTTAATCACTTACTAAGCTTTGACATATATTTGATCACTTACTAACCTTTGACATTAATGAAAATTTATTCAACAATTGAATGCCTAAGTGGACCTAACCATTGGTGGTTGCTGGAAATTGTTTGGGTTTGAAGGGTCATCCAACTTCGGCTTGGAAATAATGATGACCAAAACTTGCTACAAAATACTGACTACCATGTTGATATGATAGAATCAAGGGTTCTTGGTGTTGTAGCAACAAATTTCCCTTCGACTACACTCTCAAATGATAGTGAATGAGAAAGTATTCAAGAGGGCGACTCACTAGTATTCATTATGTTCATCATGATCCCGTCTCAACAAAATTTATAGTCACCAGGACAATTCGACTCAACCGATGTAGTAATTGAAATTGTTTCATTCTTTCATTCTTTCAAAGCACTCAACCAGGAAATCCCCTGTATTATGGTAGTCCACTGCATTCCTATAACTCAATATTCATGTAGCTTTTATTGCGGTTCCATGTAATACTCCACTATGGTAGTTCTTGTCTTCATATTAACATAAATTCCAACACGATATTTCCATCAGTACCCCAAATTTTCAGTAACATGACAAGTAGGAATTGGTCACTAAGTTGTTTGGTCCCTTGGATTATGTTTTTGTAGTCCTTTATTTCAATTAATTTATAGATTTCCTTGTATTTTAATTAGAATTTTATTTATGTTCACTTTGTTGTTTAGTTCTTACATTTCTAGAATCAACATGTTTCATTTCTAGTAAATAGTTGTACTAGTGTAGCCGCACATACAATGCACATTACTTCATAAGTTTGCGTGAACCCCAAGTTGACATTTAAAGTGAGGAGTTCAATATTCTTGTTGTGATTCCTTTGCATATTAAGAACATTGCATGCAAGAATATTTACACATATAAGGAAATGAAATGAATTTGGCATAAGATGTTAATTAAATTATTGTCAATGTCCTCCTCATCCTTACTCTGTAATAACTAATAAAAGAACATGAGTTCAAAAAACAAAAAATTGTCAATATTTAAAATGTAATAAAAAACATATAAGTTAAGTTGTTGCCAATACCCTCTAATTCCTCCAAGTCACCGTTGTCATCATCATTCTAGAACAATATAATGTATTTCAAACATTGAATGAACAATTCCAACCATACATAAGTTAAAAAATAAATACATGATTAACAATTAAATACATTGAGCATGACATGCATATCTTCCACCACTCTTTCGTAACTCTTTCTAAGGGCATGCTTTAGTTATTCATCAGTGAGCTCATGACTATAGTGACGTAGAGTGCACTCGCAAGCACGTCCGCTCACAGGATCTTCCCTTTACCATGGCCCGAAGAACTCTAATGTCCTTCTATTTCCCTATCGGGAAGTCTGCACCCATAGAACTCTTCGTGCGATCCCCTTTCTTCACTTACCGAGGGATCGAACTTCGCGACTTCGGGAGGTCAGTGGTCGAGCGTAGGATTCTCGAATCCCTGAATCCCGATTCAAGTCGACGCTGACCCTTTCCTTTACCCTGTCGAAACTTCTCCTATCGCGATTTCGACACTCGCGGTGTCGAGCAACTCGGTTCTCCGACTCCCGAGTCCCGATACGCAGAACTCCTATGCACTCGTGAGTTGACCTTTCAACGGTCCCTTCACTCCCTCGGCATTTTGGAATTCGCAAGATCGCGAATCCTAATGCATATGTTTCAGGCCTTCTCCTTTCTTGAATTCCTGGAAGGATGTGCCACCTGTCCACCTACCGATGCCTGTGGCCCCACACTGTTCCTTTGGCCTGTCGAGATATCGCGTTTCGCGATTTCAAATTGCAAGAGTATCTTGTCCTCAGGACCTCCGAAACGTCGAACCCCGACTTCGTCAGGTCTTTCGACACACATCCTAAATGATGAACGGTTTAGATCGAACCTTGGACTTTGCCCACCCACAAAGTCTAACCACTTCACTTGTATGAACCCCGATGACCAAATCCCAGTTGAGCGATCACACGACAAGTGTCCTTCTTGAGATCCATGGCTATGATCCCCTCGCTGTTTTAGAACTCAAAAAGTCTCGGGCTCTTGACTTCTGAACCCCCGATATACCAATGACCCTTGATTCCTGCACCTGTCCCAACAGATGGATGACTCTGAGCTTGTTGGGATTTCCATGATGGATTTACCCGATCTCTGTTCCACAGGACTTCTGATTTTTCGAACCCCGATGTCTCACTATCCCGATGCCTTCTCAGGGTTTTCCCTCTGCTCGCGAGGATTTAGATCCTGTGCAACTCCTGTCGAATCAGACGGTTGACGAGTAACTAGGTGATGATTCGATGGCTCACGATCCCTGGAACTTGAACTTCGAATGCAGCCGTAACATCCCTGCTCCTCTGGTAGATATGATGACTGGCGGGACTCCGCAAATCCTCTCCACAAGATCCTGGCCGTCCGTTCTTTTCCCTCCTTGATACTTTCACGAAGTGAACCAAGGACTCCTTCTCGGACTTAATCACCTATGACACAAAACTCCGACGCCTTGAGTCACTCAATATGCACAAACTCCTTATGCTACCTTCAATAGCTTCCAGGCTTTATCCCTCTTGAGCTTTCTCACGACTCTGAGTCTTAGAGAAGATTCTTGTGCGCACTCCTTGCGGCAACTCTCAGACACTTCTACGTGCTGAATACCTTCGACTCTGCGCACTCCTGCAACAACAGTCTTTTAACTTTTGCTCAGGTTCGCAACCCTGAACTTCACTTGGCCTATGCACTCCTTGCACGACTCCTGTGCCCAACTACACTTCTAGGGGAAATGAAAACAAAGGTAAAACTATATGAGCTTTAGAGACACAACCCTGAATTCTTGTTGACGCACTCCTTGCGGACACTTCCACTGCACTCCTTGCAGGAATTCTTACTCAGATAAAGAAACGATTGAAAGTCATCCCCTCTTCCTTTCAGAATTCAACTTAGAACATGAAATCATATACACAACATATCAAAGCAAGTGCATAATAGGAAGCAAACATTCATGAGCATAACATCAATCAACATACATACACAGAGAATAACACAACGCCATGAATTTGAATCAATTTCCTTCTATTAATTCAAGATATGTACATGGGTGTTCTTACACAGCTCTCTGCATGCTCTGACTCTTCCTTCCTCAGAATTATGTTACAATGCACAATGAGGGTGTCTATATCCCGTTTCCCTCTTGCGCTCCCAAACAGTCTAGTCTAGAATTAAATTCTATCTACCTGCATTAACTATCTTAAATGCCTCCTACCTACTAAGGATGAGAGCGTATGGCTCAAGGTCTCGATTACATTTACAAGTGCATCTAATCTTAATGGCTTCATTTAAGATGGCGCATCAATTCCCAAGGTGATTTCAAAATTCATGCTGGCGTGTGTCCAACTGTCTCTTGCCTTCCGCGCTGGCTCGCTTGATGTGGGAGATGCTCCTGCATCATACTCCCTCACTTGAAAAATTTCATGGGCTCCTGTCCATGAGCTCCTGCACGGTCTGTCCATGCTTCTGTATCTTCACTTCATTCTCCCAGCTGGCATCTTCAACTGGATGGTTCTTCCATTTGACCAGATACTCAAAGTATTGCTTTCGCCTGGTCTTCTTACCCACTTGTTTATCCAGTATCCGCTCCATCTGTGGCTTCTCTGCAATTGGCATCTGCTTTCGCCACTAAACCTCTGACTGTTCATCATTTTTTCCTGCTTCCTCAACTTTGTATGGGTATAAATCTGAGACATTAAATATCAGAGAAATTCAGATCCCATCGGGTAATTCAATCTCATAAGCATTTTCTCCAATTTTCTTCAAGACCCTACATGGCCCAATTTTCTTCATTTTCATCTTATTATATGTTCCTCTCGGGAACCTTTCCTTTCTCAAATGTGCTAGAACTAGATCACCAACCTCAGACTGAAGTTGTCTCCTATGCTGATCTGCTCTGCGCTTATATTCCTGGCTTGAATTCTGCAATCGTTCCTTCACCTGGCTGTGAATTTCTTTCATTACCTCTGCAAAATCTTCTGCACTAGCGCTCCTAATTGCATTCTGTTCTAAATCCCTCAATTTAGAAATTCCCCTCGGCTGCATGCCATAAACAATCTGAAATGGACTCTTCCCTGTGCTCCTATTCACCTAGTCATTATAAGCGAACTCTGCTTGTGGTAATACATTGTCCCACTGACTGTGGTGTTCCATCACTAGGCTCCTCAGCAAGTCTCCCAGACTTCTGTTGACTACTTCTGTCTATCCATCCGTCTAAGGATAATAAGATGAACTAAATAATAATATAGTTCCTAGATTCTTCCATAAGGTCCTCCAGAAGTGCCCTATGAACTTCGTATCTCTATCCGAAACTATACTCCTTGGTAAGCCGTGAAGTCAAATGACTTCTTTGAAAAACAGGTTCGCGATGTGAGTCGCGTCACTGGTTTTTTGACATGGGATAAAGTGTGCCATCTTGGAAAACCTATCCACCACCACAAAGATTGAATCACAACCTCTTTGTGTCCTTGGCAACCCCAACACAAAATCCATGCTAATTGCATCCCACGGCCTCTCTGGTATGGGAAATGGTTGATAAAAACCTGCATTCTGCTTCCTTCCCTTCGAATGCTGGCAAATTTTGCATCTGTCCATGAATCTCTTGACATCAGCTCGCATTCCTGGCCAAAAATATGACTCGTTCAATTTTGTGAACGTTTTGTCATGACCGAAGTGTCCTGCTAATCCTCCACTGTGTTTCTCTTTCAACAAATTCTCCCTCATGGAGCATTTCGGAATACACAGTTGATTGCCCCTGAACAACAATCCTTCTTGGATCATGTATTCAGGCCACTGGCTTCTATCCCCGAGAACTGGATTCTCAGCTGCTTCATATGCTTCCTTAAAATCCTGATCTTCATCGTACATGTCCCTGAGATCATCAAAACCCAACGTTTTGACTCGGAACTCCTGCAACAACAAACACTTCCTGCTCAAAGCATCAGCAACTTTGTTAGCAGTACCAGAAATATGTTTTATCACAAATGTGAAATTCTGCATATACTCAACCCATTTGACATGCTTCTGATTCAACTTCTCCTGTTGAGTCACAAACTGCAGTGCATGATTGTCACTGTACAAAACAAACTCTTTCGGGATCAAGTAATGCCTCCATTTCTTCAATGCTTGGATGATAGCATAAAATTCCTTATCATAAGTGGAATATTTCATCTTTGCTTCATTCAGATTCTCACTAAAATATGCGATTGGCCTGTCTTCCTGACTCAAGACGGCTCCGATTGCAAATCTACTTGCATCACATTTCACCTGAAATGTCCTTTGGAAATCCGACAACACCAGAACTGGTTGTTCTGTGATCTTCCTCTTCAACAGATTGAAACTTTTCTCAGCCTCTTCAGTCCAGTGAAAAGATTTATGTCTTTTTGTCGCTGTATCCATCATCGCTGTGCTAATTCCACTGAAATTCTTGATTAACTTCCGGTAGAAACTAGCCAATCTGTGAAAACTTCTCACCTCGAATACATTCCTCGGTGATGGCCAATTCTTGATTACCTCCACCTTATCTGGATCCATCCTCAACTCATTTTCTGAAATAACAAATCCCAAGTAAATGAGCTCTGTCTTCATGAATGAGGATTTCTTCATGTTTACCAACAACTTCTCCCGCTGCAATTTCTGCATCACTGTAGCCAAATGCTTCAGATGCTCCGCTGCTGTTTTACTGAAAACCAGTATGTCATCCAAATATACAATGAAAAATTTCCCAATGAATTCCTTCAGGACTTCGTTCATCAACCTCATGAAGGTACTTGGCACATTTTTTAAGCCAAACGGCATAAGAAGCCATTCATACAAACCCTCGTTTGTCTTGAATGCTGTTTTCCATTCATCACCTTCTCTCATGCGAATCTGGTGATATCCACTCTGCAGATCAATCTTCGAATTTTTTTTTTCCCCACTTAAACAGTCCATCAGATCATCCATCCTCGACAATGGAAATTTGTACCTGATGGTTATCTTGTTAATGGCTCTCGAGTCAGTACACATCCTCCAGCCTCCGTCTTTCTTCGGACTGAGTACTATTGGAACAACACATGGACTCAAGCTTTCCCTGACCAACCCTTTGTCCAATAACTCCTGGACTTGACTTTTAACCTCTTCATTTTCTTGCGGCGTCAGTCTGTATGTGGCTTTGTTTGGTAAAATGGCTCCTGGTATGAGATCAATATGATGACTCACACTTCTAATCGGTGGCAACGAATGAGGTAATTCGTCCACTACAATGTCCGCGAACTCTTCCAGCAGTTCCTGAACCTCCTCTGGTAAATCATCCACTCTTGTGCTAGTTAGAACAATTTTCGGTTTCTTGACCACAATGAATTATGGCTCCTCCTTCTTCTTGACCTCGGTAAGGAGTTCCTTCCCACTCATGAGAAGTACTGTGTTGCTTACTTCCGGTTTCACCTCCTTATCCTTTATTGGACGCAACATGTGTGTCCTCCCATTCTTCTCTAGGGTGTATGTGTTCATTCACCCATCATGAATCACATTTCTCTCATATTGCCATGGTCTACCCAACAATAGATGACAAACATCCATAGGAATGGCATCACATAATATCTTATCGTTATATCCTCCTATCTTAAATTCAACTAAACATTGTTTTGTGACATTTACCTAATGTCCCTTTTGTAGCCATGAAACTCTATATGGGCTTGGATGATCAGTCATCTCTAGCTCTAGCTTCTCTACCATCTCGGTTGAAATGAGATTATCCATGCTACCGCTGTCTACAATGACTTTGCATACCCTGTCCTTGGTCTTGCAAGCAGTCCTAAAAAGACTGTTTCTCTGCACTGAATTCTCCATCTCCTTCTCTAGCGTTAAGAGAACCTTTTGCATCATCAACGATCTTCTGCCTTCAGCGTCTTCCACCTCAACATCTCGCCTCTGTGCCTCGGCGATGTGAGTTTCTCCAGTTTCTTTCTTTTTCTCTGGACACTCGCAAGACTTGTGTCCATTCTTTCCGCATGTGAAGCATGTGATTACTCCACCTCTTCCTCTTCCTCTACCTCTAGTACGAGGAAAAGTGTTGTTATCAGCATAATCTCCTCTCTGCTCATTATGCTACCTTCTCTGTTCAACATATGGCCCTCTCTGTGAGCTTCCACCACTCTCTGTTCGTGCCTGAGGTTTCTTCCAGTCATCCCTGGGCTTCTGGGTTCTTTCCTGGGCAACTGATTTGCCTCTGGGCTGACTTCTGCCTCGACCTCTTTGACTTTGCTTTCGGCTCAGCTTCTCTTCAACCTTTAGAGCCATCTGATAAGAATCTTCCATTGTTCGGATGGTTACCATGCTCATCTCATCCTGAATCTCATATCTCAGGCCATTCATATACCTGGCTACTTTTTCATCATTGCTTTCACGATGACCTGCCTTGATATTCAGCCTGTAAAATTCCTCAGTATATTCCTTTACTGTCATCAGCTTCTGCCTCAGGTTCTGCATCCTCCTGAACAGAGAAATTTGATAGTCCCTGGGAATGAATTTTGCCTTCATCTTTACAATCATCCTGTCCCAGCTCTTAATTTTCTGCTTGCCTTGGCAATGCCTATCCGCTTGTAGTTCATCCCACCAAAATGCGGCGTGCCCCTTCAATCTTGTGACAACATGCTTGACCTTCTTGTCTTCTTTGACATCTTCATAGTCAAAGTATGTGTCTAGAGCTCTAATCCAGTCTAGAAGCTCTTCTACATCCAGATTTCCTTCATAAACTGGAATGTCCATTTTTGCCTTTGCACCCATTCTTGCAACAACTTTTAGCAAGCGTTCATTGGCTGCATCTTCTACTGTGACTTCTTCTTCTCCATGTCCAGCATCATCTTCACTTTCGGACTCATTGATATCTCCTACATCAGCTAAGTGTTTTTGTCTTATCTCCACATCCACAAGTCTGGCGCGTATGTTATGCAGATCTCTTTCTACTTCTGGATTCTACACCTGTCCACCCCTTCCTCTGGACATTTCCCTTTCCTCCTCTGGATCGGGTGATTGCCTATCTCTTCTCCTTGGCGGTATGGTGAATTTTCTTCCTCTTTGCTACAGAAAGCAAAGAATCTTTTCTCAGCTCTGATACAACTTGACGCAGAGCACGCTCACAAGCACGTCCGCTCACAGGATCTTCCCTTTACCAAGGCCCGAAGAACTCTAATGTCCTTCTATTTCCCTATCGGGAAGTCTGCACCCACAGAACTCTTCGCGTGATCCCCTTTCTTCACTTACCGAGGGATCGAACTTCACAACTTCGCGAGGTCAGTGGTCGAGCGTAGGATTCTCGAATCCCCAAATCCTGATTCAAGTCGACGCTGACCCTTTCCTTTACCCTGTCGGAACTTCTCCTATCGCGATTTCGGCACTCACGGCGTCGAGCAACTCGGTTCTCCGACTCCTAAGTCCCGATATGCATAACTCCTATGCACTCGCAATTTGACCTTTCAATGGTCCCTTCACTCCCTTGGCATTTCGGAATTCGCAAGATTGCGAATCCTAATGCATATGTTTCGGGCCTTCTCCTTTCCCAAATTCCCGAAAGGATGTGCCACCTGTCCACCTACCAATGCCTGTGGCCCCACACTGTTCCTTTGGCCCGTCGGGATATCGTGTTTCGCGATTTCAAATTGCAAGAGTATCCTGTCCTCAGGACCTTCGAAACGCCGAACCCCGACTTCGTCCGGTCTTCCGACACACGTCCTAAATGATGAACGGTTCAGATCGAACCTCGGACTTCGCCCACCCGCAAAGTCTAACCACTTCACTTGTATGAACCCCGATGACCAAATCCCGGTTGAGTGATCACACGAGAAGTGTCCTTCTTAAGATCCACGGCTATGATCCCCTCGCTGTTTCAAAACTCAAAAGGTCTCGGGCTCTTGACTTCTGAACCCCCGATATACCGATGACCCCTGATTCCTGCCACCTGTCCCAACAGATGGATGGCTCTGAGCTTGTCGGGATTTCCACGATGGATTTACCCGATCTCTGGTCCACGGGAATTCCGATTTTCTGAACCCCGATGTCTCACTATCCCGATGCCTTCTCGGGGTTTTCCCTCTGCTCGCAAGGATTTAGATCCTGTGCAACTCCTGTCGAATCAGACGGTTGACGGGTAACTGGGTGATGATCCGATGGCTCACGATCCCTGGAACTTGAACTCCGAATGTAGCCGTAACCTCCCCGCTCCTCTGGCAGATCTGACGGCTGGCGGGACTCCGCAAATCCTCTCCACAAGATCCTAGCCGTCCGTTCTTTTCCCTCCTTGATACTTTCATGAAGTGAACCAAGGACTCCTTCCCGGACTTAATCACCTGTGACACAAAACTCCGACGCCTTGAGTCACTCAATATGCACAAACTCCTTATGCTACCTTCAATAGCTTCCAGGCTTTATCCCTCCTGAGCTTTCTCATGACTCTGAGTCTTAAAGAAGATTCTTGCACACACTCCTTGTGGCAACTCTCAGACACTTCTATGTGCTGAATACCTTCGACTCTGCGCACTCCTGCAGCAACAGTCTTTTAACTCTTGCTCAGGTTCGCAACCCCGAACTTCACTTGGCCTGCGCACTCCTTGCACAGCTCCTGTGCCCAACTACACTTCTGGGGGAAATGAGAACAAAGGTAAAACTATCTGAGCTTCAGAGACACAACCCTGAATTCTTGTCGACGCACTCCTTGCGGACACTTCCACTGCACTCCTTGCAGGAATTCTTTCTCAGATAGAGAAACGATTGAAACTCATCCCCTCTTCCTTTCAGACTTAAACTTATAACATGAAATCATATACACAACATATCAAAGCAAGTGCAGAATAGGAAGCAAACATTCATGAGCATAACATCAATCAACATACATACATAGAGAATAACACAACGCCATGAATTCGAATCAATTTCCTTCTATTAATTCGAGATCTGTACATGGGTGTTCTTACACAACTCTCTGCATTCTCTCGCTCTTCCTTCCTCAGAATTATGTTACAATTCACAATGAGGGTGTCTATATCCCATTTCCCTCTTGCGCTCCCAAACAGTCTAGTCTAGAATTAAATTCTATCTACCTGCAATAACTATCTTAAATGCCTCCTACCTACTAAGGACGAGAGCGTATGGCTCAAGGTCCCGATTACATTTACAAGTGCGTCTCATCTTAATGGCTTCATTTAAGATGGTGCATCAATTCCCAAGGTGATTTCAAAATTCGTGCTGGCGTGTGTCCAGCTGTCTCTTGCCTTCTGCGCTGGCTCGCTTGATGTCGGAGATGCTCCTGCATCATATAGTCATTAATTTATGCAATAAGAGAAAACCATATTTAATAATAACAAATATTAATCTAGTATATTAGCATAATAAATGAGATTATATTGATAAACTTACAAAGCACCCTTTAATCACAACCATCCTAGTTTGATGTGAAGAATGTGTGTCAGAACCCAAAGTTTTGGGTAAAGGTTGCACCTGCGCACTATAGTTTTGAGCGCGCTATAGTTTTGCAGCACACCAATAATTGCGCAGAAAATAATATGAGGTGTGCACGCCAGTCTAAGTTTTGTTATGCATGCCAATCCATGTTCTACAATACACACCAGAAATGAAGAAGACACCAGATGCATGCTGGAATAAAGAAAAGAATCTTAAGGAAATCTTCCCAAATGATTACTTCAAGCAACACGAGAGATCATGGAACAATTAAGGGATGGATTGGCAAGGTAGTTAAGACTGCTACGACTCCAAAGAGGATACGTGGATTGCATGTAGGTGAAAGAAGCATGCGAGACTAACAATCATCAGGATGAGTGGAGCAGAACAGAAAACGACACAACGATAGAACATAGAAGGAAACAAAAGGGAGCAGTGACGACAAAGAAGGTGTTATTCGATATTTTAGTTGGTCAGTCGGTCAGTCAATTGGGTGCTCATGATTTGTAAAGATTTTGGTGGCGAGTCTGATTTTGTAATAGATGTAGAGACTAATAGAAAGTGCATGGCGCTATGTAATGAACTATTGTGAGAATGTATGAGAGCGCATCATACTGTTTCTAATAATTGTTGAGATGTTGATCTATGTATTTGACTGGTTGAATGAATATAATAAATCTGCAGTGATTCTTGTCCTTTGATGTGTTGATCATGTGTCTGATGAATGTATGTGTTATTGCTACATGTTGTTAGTATTTAACTATAATGTAGTGGAATGTATGAATGTCAACTCAAATGGATTCCCATACCATATGGTCTCTGTGATTCTCATGGTGTCTCGGGTGAGACCTTCTTTAGTCTTTGGCTGAGGATTGATATGTCGATGCCTTAGGGTTTTTGTTAGTCAACTTTGAACGAACCCTGCGTCTGAAACCCCCCAACGTTAAGAAGGATGTGCACAAGCGATCCAACACTATGTAACTATTAATTTCTTTGTGTCCATTCATGCTTATATATATATGAAAATATAAGATCAATTGACATCATCAATGTCCGACAAATGACCACAAAAGGAGATCAATGGTACTACAATCTATATATATTTTAACAAGAATTGAAACTTTTTATTATATAAGGGTCGTGTCGAAGCAAATCAACAAGTTCAAAAAGGTTTACAAAATTTTTCTCACCACCTATACATTCCCCTACTACTAAGATAATGACAATTACATAAACCTCCCTATAATATGTTCATGTAGTCTAGCTTGAAATGTCTTTTACATATTGTCCCAACAAAAATATAACTTTGTATAACATTAACGGTGGCTAGTCTCATTGTCTGAAACTTCCTCCACCCCCCATGAGAAGGAGAATTTTCTTCGACGTCCATTGGAACTACATCTCGGCCCCTATGCTCGTCTTTTGATATTCCAAGGCGTGAAACTGTAAATTCTTGGTTAATTGAGGTTGACTAGGAATTTTGAGGCAAAATCAATGATCTTAATTGCTGACATTCCATCTCCAGGCTATCTATGCATTGAAAAAGAATGGCAACGGTTTGATCTAGATTCTCTAATTTACTCGAAACTTGTTGAAGGCATGAACTGCTGGCTTCGGTTATTTCCTCATGCTGTTTGAGAATGCATTTAACATCACTCCAAGAGGGATCCATGCTTTCCCAACCAACAAGACAAATAAACCACCACTCACAAATTTTATCACAAGTGTAACAACAAGAGTGGAATTCAAATTGAAAAAACCTTAGACGAAAACATGAAACCCCAATGCCACACGGGGGAAAATTCAAGACCAAAGCCATTACACCATGAAAATCTATTTCACACATACCTGAGTGTGTACTCTTTGTAAATGTGTTGAACCTACACATAATAGATCTAGCTAGAAAATACCACACACATTTGCAGAGAGAATTGGAGAAAGAAGAAGAAGGAGAGAAAGAATGAAAGAATTCTCATTAACCGTATTCCACACTCAAAGAGTGAATAATTTACAATAGATATAGGATACATGAGTAACTAATGAGCCATAGTGGTGGTCTAGAGTGATATGGACACACACCAACAGTTACGGGAGTGAACTGTCACCTAGTTGAGTTAAATAGTCAACTAGTCTTCAGTTAACTGAATTAACAGAGAGTAGTAAGGAGTTAACTCAGGAAATCAAGGGTAATGCACCAGTCTAGTGATGATCCCAAGGCAAGTGCGCATTAGAATGGTGATGATCCAAATGTTGCATGGTGACAAAACCAATGCAACATCTAAACTCAACTCAACTAGTCAAACTGAAGTGTCAACTGAAAGAGAATATTCTCCCCTAAATATAGGAGACTGGATAATGACTAATTATGACTAATAAACAAGGAAAAACCTTAGGAAAAATAAATCCTAGGTGTGTGTGAAGTAACTCCAACACCCCCCCGAAACATCACTATGGTGAAAATAAACAATGGGTCCCGACAACAATGCCATGTTAGGTACCCAAATACAAAAGATACACTGAACTAAACGAGGAAAGAGGGAAAACCTCATGGGGAAAACCACCCCTCAATTACAATGCATGTAAAAAATAAATGAGAAGGAGCAAAAAGAAGTTGCTAAGCAACCTTTTCCTTCACTCCAAGAAGACCTCGCAACTGTGCAAGTTTGTGCTTGTTGAAGATTTTGTTGAAGATGTAGATGTCTGCACGGATATGATGAAGTATATGCACCATTGATATTTCCAAACATATCCACTTTATCTTCTTGTAATGAATAATATCCAAATAAAGTTTGGATGAAATTTTGAAAACCGTGCGGCTGTTTCCGGAAAAATGTTGAAATTTTGTTGATTTTAAAACGATCATAACTTCACTTTCTGGACTCCGTTTCGGACGATATTTTTTTGAAATTGGATATTTTCCCAAGAGGAATTCAAATATCCAATTTTTTTCTGCAATTTTTTCTCAGAAAATATCATAATGGAGTCTGATGTGTGCGCCTCTCTTTTTGTCTCCTGAGATGCATGCATGGTGCATGCAAAAGTGTCTGCATGTGATTCCTGAGATGCACGCCATATATCTTCCACATGAATTTCAGAAAACAAATCTGAAATGGAGTAGACATCATCTTCAATTAATGGAATGCAAATTTTTGTAGATACTTGTGTAGAAGGCTCTTCAAACTGAGATGATTTATCTTCCAGTGGATTTTCTACATTCTCTATCTTGTCAACATTTTGCATGCATTCTTCCTTATTCCCAAATAAAACCTCCAATCTACTCCATAAATTATTTGGAGTGAATTCTTGTGAGTCATCATATACTTGATGGAGAACTTCGGGAGAAATAAAATAGAGGATACATCCTATGGCCATATCTTGTCTATTGAGAAAGTCATTTTTCTCATCGACAAAATCAGGCTCTACTTCCATTGCCATAGTTATTTGGTACAAGCCTTTGCATCTGAGCATAAGCAGATTTTTTGGCTTCCATTCCAAATAGTTATGAGGCGTGAGAAGTCTTTCTGGCGAATAATCCATATTTTTGTTGTCTTCAATATTTTGTACCTACAATTTTTTTTTGGTGTAGCTTTTTCTTAGAAGTCCATCGGCTCTGATACCATGTAAATGTGTTGAACCTACACAGAATAGATCTAGCTAGAAAATACCACACACATTTGCAGAGAGAATTAGAGAAAGAAGAAGAAGGAGAGAAAAAATGAAAGAATTCTCATTAATCGTATTCCACACTCAAAGAGTGAATAATTTACAATAGATATAGGATACATGAGTAAACAATGAGCCATAGTGGCGGTCTAGAGTGATCTGGGCACACGCCAACAGTTACGGGAGTGAACTGCCACCTAGCTGAGTTAACTAGTCAACTACTATTTAGTTAATTGATTGAACAAAGAGTAGTAAGGAGTTAACTCAGGAAATCAAAGGTAATGCGCCAGTCTGGTGATGATCCCAAGGCAAATGCGCATTAGCATGGTGATGATCCCAATGTTCATGGTGACAAAACCAATGCATCATCTAAACTCAACTCAACTAGTCAAACTGAAGTGTCAACTGAAAGAGAATATTATCCAAGTGGAATATTCTCCCCTAAATATAGGAGACTGGATAATGACTAATTATGACTAATAAACAAGGAAAACCCTTAGGAAAAATAAATCCTCGGTGTGTGTAAAGTAACTCCAACATTAACCTCACACAAACTCAAATAAATGCATATGACTGTTGCACTGTCAATTCATTTTGTAAGCCATGTGAACATATGGATAATGGTTCCCACAGCTTGCCAATTGTCCATTCCTATTGAAGTGTTGCACATATGAATTAAGGGAGGGGGAGTTTCCTTCTTAGCCCATTGATTTTGATTATTCATTCTTCCAAGCTTGTCCCTTCTTTATCCCATCGATCAACACATGAATTGTGCTGATGCTTAATATGGTACAAGGATTATTCTTCATATTCAGATAGAAGAGCGAGTAGATGAGACATGATACCAACAAAGATATTTTCCCAACAATATGATTTTTGATCAATGCTATTATCACTAACATTGAATCACCCAAGATAGAAATCTTGAGTATTCCTATATCTTTGGCGAGCTTGAGACCTTTCCATAGAGCATATGCTTCGACAATGTTATTACAGATGCTACCTAGGCCCCAAGCATAGAATTCCACTGAATTTCCTCCAAGATTGTGAATAATCCCCCCACATATACCACCCCTAATTGTACTACAATATTACATCAAAGAAATATAACAAGTTAAAAACACATCGAAATAATTAAGCACAAGCATATAGAAATCAATAACTACAAGCATATATGGTTTTTTGTTGTGAGTTTTAGGGTCCACTTTTCACGTTTTCTTCTCTTCAACAATCCTCTTAGTCTCTTTAAATTAAATCATGATTTTTTAAAATACAATTTTGTTGATATTAGATGGTCTTTTGTTATAGTCTCTTCCTTCCTCGGTGAGCTTTGTGATGTTCTCACTAAATTTGCTCAAAACCAAAGAAAATTAAGTCACCTATTAAATTCAATTACGATACATAATGAAATCTAAAAAGTGAAGTGATAGAAACATGAGTGAGTACATAGAAGACAAATTTAATTACATTTCACTTGATATGGTATCTCCTCCTCTTGATAGTTTCAAATAATCTATGAAGGACCCATTTATCACTAAATTATAAATTTGGGAACCTTCTATGTAGATGTTTTAATGCTCCATGCTTACTAGCAGTACTTATTTCTACGCACTATTTATAATATCTTTGGACCACTTCCTCATTACTATGTCAAAAATTTCATTATGGAAAATTGTACACTAGCAAATTTTAAAAACCCTCTTTTATTAGTAATTTGTATATTGTCATAATTGAATGCATTTTCTCTATCTTTTGCTGAGTTAGATGTTTATCTTTGTTCATCCTTATCTCTACTCTCTACGTTCAAACATTAATATTGTTGGGTATGTGTTATATTCTTTGCATGTGTGTGTGTGTGGGTGCGTCAGATATGAAAACTGCGTCTGACGATCCCTTCACCTAGAGCTCTGCCGTGTGCGTCGGGCGCTTTCCTAGGGGGGTCCCAGGGGGGGCAGGTATGCCCCCCCTGGTTATGCACAGCGTTCGGGGCAACGCCCCGAAATTTTTTTTGGGCAGTTTTTTTCTATTTTTAGCGGATTTGTAAATTAATCCCATATTAAGGGATTAGGGTTTTGGTATCTACGGAATACCTAAAAACATTGTATATATTGTATGGCGAATGGTGAAATTCGATATAATGAAAATAAGAAAGGTTTTTCCGGTTGAGGGTTTCCGGTATAAAATCTCTGTGTACTCTGTGTACGAGCCATTGATTAATTTCTGTATTGCTTAAGAATCTATATGCATTGCTTTACTTTGCAGGTTTAAAACTTACATGTGGTATCAGAGCACGTTTTTGGCTTCAGAGGGACGACTTTGTTGCTGAGGGTTTGGCTCGGTCTTGATAGATCAAGTTTATCTTGGGTCTGTGATAAACCTGGGTTTAGTGGGAGCTTTTGCAGTGGAGATTTGAGTAAAGTAAGAGGAATGGCGAGCTCATCTAGAATCGAGATAGAGAAGTTCAACGGTAAAAACTTTGAGCTATGGAAGCTCAAGATGGAGGACCTTCTTGTAGATAAAGAACAATGGATCACTGTGGATCCTGGTACACAGCCTATTGGTACACCATCTACAAGCACACAGGCTACTGGTACACAACCTAC
>JASDQU010012125.1:173448-195995 GCA_032191745.1 Picea mariana | reverse complement strand
GGCTCTGATACCATGTAAAATTCTGAGACCCAAGAGATCTAGAATTCGATGAGAAAAATAATACTAATCCAATTAATTTGCATGTAAACAAAGAAGAGAGAGCTAGAGAACAATTTACTCCACAAGATTGAATGTATTCACAATATTATCTAAAAATTACAATGAGATCAATGTAGTATGTAGAGAGGAATTGATCTTGTCACTAATAATAGCAACTGCCACTAAAAGTAGTGTAAAAGTAGCTAAAGCAAATGTCTAAACCTCTAAAATATTTAACCCACATATAACATGAGTATTGTAGGCTTAAAAGTGTGAGTTATCCATATTTGACCTGCAAAACATGCAAGTTGGTAAATCCCTAAAATCAAGGGACACTTTCCTTGATTTAAGGAGGAAGTGTGCTCTCCTTCCTGTAGGTGTTTAAACTTTTTATGGAGGTTAGAAATGAGTTATTTAGTGGATTTATAACTAAATTAATCAAAGTTATCTCCCTAAACTTAAGGAAAACTCCCTAAATACAAGGAAGGTATCTCTTACCCTCTCTAGAAAGTCATAATCAAGTGAGGAAAAATGCATTGGAATGCATTAACCAAGGTCTTGGTGCCTAAGACATGTAATACAACAAGGGAAGTTAGGATTATGCTTTAACACTCCTCACTCTAGTTTAAGAAAAAGTCCTTCTTTGCTCTTATACTCCTTACTAGCAAAAGTCCTTCTTTGCTCTTATACTCCTTACTAGCAAAAGTCCTTCTTTGCTATCCTCAACCTTGGTCTCTCACCAAGTCTCTCACACAAGTCCCTACCTTAGTCTCTCACCAAGTCTCTTATAAGTGTATCTCACACAAGTCCTTACCTCGGTCTCTCGCCAAGTCTCTGACTTTGATCTCTCATCAAAAGTCCCGATTGTGTCGACTCCCTCAACACAAGTGTCTTCTTCCTTGTCCTAGCCTTATTTTTATAATCATGAGTTACAATCTATTTCTAATCTTCAAAGTGATCTACATTTGAGATTACTTCTCACACCCACTTTAGATTTAGATTACATGAAGAATGCTAAAAATGTCCTTAAATAATTCAATTCACTAATAAATACAATTTTACTTTAATTAATTCCTTCTAACTAAAGTAAACTCAAGACTACAATATTTTTGACTACTCCCACTTGCAAAACACATGCCTATGTGGAAGTACCTATCCAATGCTACTGAAACATCAATATGAGGGCCTTATGGTGCAGAGAAAAATCCTTGTGTCGGAATAAGGTTTCACAACGTACTTGGTTATGATGATGAAGAAGGGTTAGGATGATTGGATGTAGCACGATATTTCTCAACTGCTTCATTCAATTGAAGAAACTCATGTAAAAGTGGACAATCATGGGTGTAATGTCCATAGACACCACAAATAGACCAAGGTTGATTTGTGTGAAGCTGAGGTTTCTTCATTGGTTTTGGTTGGGGATTATTAGCTTGACCCTATTTGCAGTATTCTCATCCCCCCCAACATTATTATTAGGCTATTGGTTTTGATTGTCTCGATTCCCTTGGTTTTGGTGTTGGTCATTTTGTTTTGCCTTCCCCTTATTATTCTCTTTATTACTGGTATTCTGATTAGGGGGGTTGGGTACATGGATGATTGTGTAACACATATGTGATCACAACATCAACCGCATGAGATGTTGACAATTCACTGAACTGAGAGCAAGGGGCATCGAGAATAATACTGTACAAATACCATGACTGGGCATAGATAAGGTCATATTGTTGTGCCTTTTGAATGACTTCCTCTTCATTATTAGGCATGGTCATAACTACATCCTTGGTGATGGGAGGAAGTAAGGACTTCAAAAACTAGTCCATAAGGAACCTATTGTTAATCTTGTCTTTACACAAGCCACACCATCTATGCCATTCATGGATGTGATACTTGATATGGGTAGTAGTAGTGTGAAAAAATATGGTGAGAATGTTGATTCCTACATCGTGATGAACCAAAAGTTTAAAAAGGGTTAATAACACCTTGGCTATGGACTCAAAGATGGCATGGGAATGAGCTAGTTGATTAATGTACCATTTGGTGGAAACACATGTGAGAGTGAAATGAAACAACTTGAATCGAAAGGGTCCTCTATGATGCTATTAGAAGAACACCAAAGGTGGAAAGACATGATGTGTTAGGAAGGGTCCTCTCCAACATGACCCTCAAATAGGGATATCTGAGGGTAACTTAGTTGGCATAGATGGCCAAGTGGCATCATGCCAGATTGGATCGTTAATGAATTTTGTCAAATCATGAAGATTCAACCCCACCATGTAAGGAAAAGTAGGTTGGTTAGAAGTTGCGTTAGTTCCTGCCATGGTGGAGACTAGTGAGGTACTCAGGTTAGGTGAGGGTAAACCAATTGAAGGGGTACTAGTTCTGAGAATGCTTGAACTAGATGGCCTCAAAGGGGACACGAGTTCAAAATCCAAAGAATATGAACTTATTGTATTTGAGGGTGATGAGTCCAAAAGTGGGTGAGGATAATTCACCTTAACTCATTGAGAAAAAGATAAAATAAGTCTAGGAATAATCAAGGGATGTAGGTCCTAGAGCCTACAAGAGAGTCTCCTTGGAGACACAATAATTCCTAGGTGTGAATATCTCACCTAAAAGGAAATAGGCCTATCAAAAGTTAAAGTCACCAAAGAAATTAATCAAGTAATCAAAATGATCAAACAACAATACTACACGCTTTGTAGTATTCCAGATACAAAATAGTATGCACAACATAAATAATTAGTTAGAAATGGCAGAGAAACAATGATATAACCAAAACATTACTACAATAATACCAAAATAATACCAGAATAACTCCATAAAGAGCACTTTGATTACTGAGAGAAATGTTCTCTTGCCTCTTTGAGGGGGAAACCTTCAGTAGAGCAGAGCTCTATTACAATAATATCCCATACACCACTTCTCATACCCTCTATTCCCATTTATACTAAATCTATCTATCCAAAAAAATAATCTAGAGGAATATCCTTCTAGAAGCGAAAGCTTCTATTAGGTCTTCTTACATTTTACTTATTCCTCCATATTGCTAGTCCTTATTAATATTGACCTTTATTACATGGAAATATATTATTCTACCCACTTGAGGGGTTAGGTAGGTTAGGTCCCTAACATGCCCTCCCCCTTAAAATCAACCTTGTCCTCAAGGCTTGAGATGAGGAAATTGTTGCAGAATGTCAGCAAGCTCCTAGGTGGCATCTGTTGGAGTTGTATCTTTCAACTAGACTAAAATTTCCTTGATGGTACACACATGAAGATGACGCTCTCGTTGGTCCAAAACTGCTTATGGCCACAACCAGATGGATCCTTCTTCATCCAACTCCAAAAGGTTGGTTTGAGTGTGGCACTTAGTTCCAATCACCTTTTTTAAGCAGGAGACATGAAAAAAAAGATGGAGCTTAGAATGACTGCACAAAGCTAACTGATAGGACACCTGTCCAATGCGCTTGAGAAATGTATAAGGACCATAAAATTTGGGTGCCAGTTTTTGACAATGTTCGGTCTTGGTGAAGTTTGCTTATAAGGTTGCAGTTGAAGAAACACCTCGTCTCCTTCAACAAATTGACGTTCTGAGCAACCTTGATCAGCATGTTGCTTCATCCGATTTTGAGCCATTACCAAATTCTCTTTGAGGGTACAGAGAATGGCCTCATGAACTGTAAATTTTTGGTCAACCGCCTAGACCTTTGATACACCTGGCATGTAGGAGAGAATGGAAGGTGGCTTTTGGCCATAGACTACTTCAAAAGGAGTCATGCGAGTAGATGTATGGTAAGAAGTGTTGTACCACCATTCAACTAATGGTAACTATTGATCCCATTGATGTTGCCTTTTAGAGGGAAAACACCTCAAATAAGTCTCCAAACACTTGTTGACGACTTCAGTTTGACCATAAGTCTAGGGATGATAGGCAGTGATGAGATACAACTGGGTGCCTGTTAGAAAAATATGACCGCAGAGAAATAAAATAAAACATATGAAGAAATAAAACACATAAGATACACAATACAATAGAGACACATATATACGTGGTTCACCCAATGTGGGCTACATCCACCTGAGAAATTGTCAGGTCCTTCCTTTATTATTATCCAACAAATGAAGGGATACAACCTACAACACACCCACTGTAAATTCCTCTTCTTTCTCTCACAGTCTCCTCTCTTAGAATACAATATTCATCTTGATGCATAGCCGCAATACATTTTCCTCATAAAAGAGTGTTGCCTTCTAGGGAAAAAAAACCTAACATAACTTCTATCATTAGATCTGCAACCTTATAATGAACGGTCCATATTTACAATGAAATTACAATATACATTTACAATGCAATTTTTCCTTTGGGGGATTTTCCCTTGAACCCCCATCGAGGAATGCTATCCCCCAAACCCCCGTAGAGGGGGTAACCCCCCTCTACACTCCCTTGCATGGAGGAGTGTACATTCTTCCGGGGTGTAAAGTATTCATGGGCTATAAACACGGTTGAAAACAAAGACCTTTGAATCAGGAAGATAATTAGGCTCCACAACCAATAGTTCCCTGTAGTCTAAACAATTCTTGCCAAAAATTGTTGGTGAAAGTGGGATCTTGATCATAAATAATAGAATGAGGAATGCCATGAAGCTTGAAGATTTGATCCATGGAAAATTGAGCCACAATGGTTGTGATAAATGTGTGTTGAAGAGCACATAAATGAGCATACTTGGAAAGACGATCCATGACCACCATGATGACTAACTTATTTCCTGATTTAGATAATCCCATAATAAAATCCATAGAGATGTCCCTCCAAATAACGGGTGGAATCGGAAGTGCTTGGAGTGTGCCGGGAGGTTTGATGGTTTTGCCTTTGTTACGTTGACAAGCATCACATTTTGGTATAAAAGTGTGAACGTCCCTTTTCATACCATCCCCAAAAAAAGAATGTTTGACCCCATCATAGATTTTGGTAAACCCCGAATGCCCAGCTGTGGGAGTAGCATGAAGCTCATAAAGCATCGTGGATTTAAGTTGTGACTATTTACTTAAATACAAATGAACTTTGTAGCGAAGCTCATCATTGTGCCAAGAGTACCCTGGGGAAACTTGAGAGTTGGCTTGCAATTGTTGGATCAGATGTAAGATTTTAGGATCATGTAGCCATTCTTGGCGCACAACTTGGAGCCATTATGGTATAGTGAAGGAGAGGGATAAAAGGGACCCTTCATCTTCATATGTCCGAGAAAGAGTGTCAACAACACATTTTCTTTTCCTTTCTTGTAAATTATCTCATAATCGTAACCAAAGAGCTTAGTTACCCATTTTTGTCGCTCTGGGGAAGAAGGTCGTTGCTCTAGAAAATACTTGAGGCTTTGATGATCTATCTTAATTTGGAAGCATTTCCCCATGAGATAAGGGCATCAGAGATCTACTGCATCCAAAATAGCCAACGTTTACTTTTTATAGATTGATTGGACCATATGGTGTTCTGAAAATTGTTTGCTGGTAAAGGACAAGGATCATCCTTCTTGCATAAGGACTGCTCCAATTCCTCTGCCCAAGGAATCACATTCCAGGACAAAGGCCTTTGTGAAATCAGGAAGGTCCAAGACCAGAGTAGTACACATAGCCGCCTTCAAAGCTTGAAAAGCCTGATCCATTGCTAGATTCCAAGTGAAAGAATTATTTTTAAGGAGAGCAGTGAGAGGGGCCACAATCTTCCCATAATTCCAAACAAACTTGCGATAATAACTTGTTAAACCCAAAAAACCACGCAAGCCTTTGATAGTCTTGGGTTGAGTCTAATCCTGCATTGCTTCAATATTTTTAGGATCCACCCGAACACCATCCTTGCCAACAAGATGACCCAGGTACTCTACTTCTGAGGCGCCAAAGGCACATTTAGAGCGTTTGAGGAAAAGTTGGTGCTGAGAGAGTAGATGGAGAATTTTATCCACATGGGGAAGATGGGATTTCCAAGTTGTGCTATGTATGAGAATATCATCAAAGAAAACTAAGACAAAATGAAGGAGAAAAGGATGGAAGACATGATTCATGAGGCTTTGGAAGGTGGAGGGGGAATTACACAGGCCAAAGGGCATGTACAAAAACTCATAGTGACCCTCATGAGTGCAAAAGGTAGTCTTGGGTATGTTAGCTTCTTGCATATGTATCTGGTGGTAGCTAGAACGCAGATCAAGTTTAGTGAAGTACTGAGCACCACTCAACTCATCCAAGAGATCATCAATGCCGAGAATGGGAAACTTGTCCTTGATGGTGAGTTTATTGAGGGCATGAAAGTCATGACACATGCACCAAATAACTTTTTTATTAAGTACCATGACCATATGGGAAAAACAAGGTCTGGTATTGGGGTAGATAACACCCACTTGGATCAATTCCTACACTATTTTCTCAATTTCATTCTTTCGGGCAAAGGGATGAAAATAAGGGTGAAGATTGGGAGGAAGAATTCCAGGAACAAGGGGAATGGAATGATCATGAACACCATGAGAAGGAGGAAGTCCACGAGGGGTGGAAAAAACATCTTGGTGTGTGTAAAGGATATCTTGGAGGTCAGGATGCATAGAGGGTGTCTCAACGACTTGAATAGAATGGAGTTCAACAATAATACCAGAGTGGACTTTATTGAGGAGATTTTCCATGCGATGGGAACTAATGATCTCAGGAGACACAACTGTGAGACCTTGGAATTGATACCTTTCTCCCTCCTATTGGAATTTCATGGTTAATTCCTTAAAATCCATAAGAATGGGACACAAAGTGCGTAACCATTCAACACCTAGCACAATGTCACAACCACCCATGTCAATGGAAAAATATGAGATTTCAGGTGGTAATGTCCAATTTGAAGACACAATTTTTCACAACGCCCACCACATTTCATGGATCCACCATTGTCTATCATAATTTGAAAATTATTGACAACACGAATATAGAAATTGGTTTCCTAGGCAATGTGACGATGAATAAAATTGTGGTTGCTACCACTATCAACAAGGATGATGACCTTCCTGTGATTAATATAACCAATGAGCTTGAAGGTTTGTGGGGTAGAGAAGCCAATGATGGCATGCAAGGAAATAAGTGGGTCAACTTCAGATGGGTCAGCAAGCTCCTGGGTAGCATCGTGAAGGGAGGGCTCGTCAACAAGGGGAACTGTCACATCATATTTAGGAAACTCTTCGAAAATGGCCATAAAAAGTTTTTGTTCCTTACACTTGTGCCCAAAAAATATTTTTCATCACAATTACATAAATGACCCTTCAGTTGGCATTAAACCATTTCATCACTAGTTAGTTTCTGGACCTTGAGGGGAGTGACAGGGGGGTTAGGATTAGTGGGTCGAGGGCGAGTAACAAAAGAGGGTTTTTTTTTTTCGGAGAAAGCAACTTGTTGGGCATCTTTAGCATGTGTAGTAGCTTCCAACCAAGTATGAGGGTGAGCCATGAGAACTTGGGATCGAATTTCATACTTGAGGATAAGGCATTCACAAAAAAATGCATCGGACATGCCCTCTGTTCGAAAGGACAAATGCTCAAAAGCAGTGATAAAGTCTTCTAGTGTGCTTGACTATTTCAACTTGGTCAAACGACTGAGATAGTGGGTATCAGTATCAAAGTGGGCATAGAGCTCTGCAACAAAATGGGTCTAGGCAATATACCCATGACGTGAATTTTTACGCCATTTCTACCATTGTCAGTGTTCAGGGTCTATATAGAGGACAACATAGAGAAGTTTGGCCAACTCGTTAGTAATACCATGCAAAGAAAAATAATGCTCCATTTGAGTGACCCAACCTGTCGGATCGGAGCCATCAAATTTATTAACCTCTACATGGGGAAGACATGGTTCATGATGAAAGGATTTGGGTTGAAGATGTAGAGACTGAGAGGAATCAATAGCATCAGGTTGGTATGATGAGAAAGGATCTGCAGGGTAGTTCAACAATTGATTGATAACAGACTAGAGGGTGGTAAATTGGGTTGTGAATTTGACTTCCATGGTGTCAAATTTGTGCTCTACTATTTCAATGCGAGAATTGTTAGAGCCAATCTCAAATGTCATTTGTTCGATGGAGGCTTGGGCTTGATTGATGGACCCTTGGAGTTATTGGGTGCGAGTGGTGGCCATTTGGAAAGGGGAAGTGCGGGTAAGGAAAAATGGGTGGGTGGGACTCGACCCAATATCTCAGGGCACCAACTAAGGAGGATAGACTGTGCCCTTAGCAGTTCTGCCCGACTACCCAGGTACTAGAGAGTATCTTCCCGAGTGATTTTCTCAGTGGAAATATAGTAGTCAGGAGGCCAATTAGTTTATCTATGGAGGGATTCAAGAGATCTAGGCCGATCCGTATACATGTGTTGTCTAATGCGCTACCACTCGAAGGGATACCAACATGGGTTACAGGGGTGGCCAACATATGTGCACTTAAGTACCACTTGTATTTCATGCGTGTATGAATACTCGACCGTAGGTTTATGCACACAATGACAAATCTCTGTAGCTTTAATATGCTAGAATACAATTCTACCCTGAAAAAAATTAACCCACAATTTTTTGCCAAGGAAGGTGCTTTGATACCACTTGTCGTATTCTAGATATAAAATAGTATGCATAATAGAAATAATTATCTAGAAAGGGAAGAGAAAAAATGATATAACAAGAACAATACCACACTAATACCAGAATAACACGCTTTCCTTACCCAAGGTTGCGCATACCTGTGCAAGGGGTAAACCTCACAAGAACGTACATATGTCATGTGAGTCACTCATCTGTGATCACTTTGATTACTGAGAGCAATGTTCACTTGCCTGTTTGAGGGGGAAACCTCTAGCAGAGTAGAGCTTTATTACAATAATATCCCAGACACCACTTCTCATACCCTCTATTCCTATTTATACTAAATCTATCTATCCAAAAGAACAATTTGGAGGAAGATCCTTCTAGAAGTGAAAGCTTCTATTAGGTCTTCTTACATTTGACTTATTCCTCCTTATTGCTAGGTCTTATTAATATTGACCTTTATTACATGGAAACATATTATTCTACCCACTTGAGGGGTTAGGTAGGTTAGGTCCCCATCATGCTATGGTGGTCAAACAAGTGGTTTCAATTGTGTTTGAATCAAAATATAAGTGACCTAATTGAAGCTTTTTGTCCTATCAAAGAAAAATACACTAGCCTAAGAGATAAAATAAGAGTTCTGAAACAAGCCTGAACTATGGAAAAGGGCCTTCCAAACAACTAACACCAAAGGCTATGAAGTCCCCTGTGTATATGAGTTAAGGTATGAATGAGACAATTATAACTATGAGATAGAGGGTGATGAAGTTCCAATGGCCCATAGAAATGTGTCTTAGGTGATCCCCTTCCTACGAGAGCCACCCAGGTAAGAAACCTAGTAGAAAGACCACTAAGCTACCTCTTCATAGATATTTGTAATAGGTTTCTTTGCCTTCAAGATGAAATCAAACAATAAGGGGATCTTCAATATTGAAAAATCTAGGAGTCTTAATCAAACCTTTGGTCCCAACCTTGGCATTATCCACTCCAAAGAGAACACTTGTTTCTAAACAGGTCTTTGAACATATCTGATAGAGAGGATTTCAATTTCCCTAAAATACAACCACTATGTTTCATGTGTGAAATGATTGTGGCAAGTTATTTGGATGGCCATTCCCATAACTCTAACTTAAATACTAGATTCTTTTAGGCCCAAAGTGGGGATTAGGTGTGCTAAGTTAAGTGGTTAATTTTAAGGATGATTTTGGGGTCACGAGCCAAGCAAATGATTAATGTGTGAAGTGGGTGCTCAAATGGTGTGATCAACTTCAAAATAAAATGCTTATAAAAAAATTACTTGCAATAAGTAAGGTTTGAAATTGAAAACAAAGCTAACAAATAAGGCTAATACTTAAGTAAATGAACATTTTTCTTTATCTTAGTCAACTTTCAAAGGAGAAAGAAGCATGAAACAATTCATATCTACAAATAAAAGATGCTACTTCAACCTAGCTAAGAACCAGGGATAAATAAACACAGAATTTCAAACTAAAAATCCAAAAGAAACAATATAAGTACTAAGAAGCAAAGGATACTCTTTTCTCTAACTTAAACAAATTTTCAATCTAAAATAAAAGGCCTACTATAACAACAAAGAATCAAGGGTTGAAATCTGTAAAAGAGATCACTAGCAAGCTGAAAAAGTAAAGACTCAAACCTCACACAAAAATCCAAACCCTATGACAACTACTAATGCAACAAAGGAGGTTTTTCTTTGTCCAACGTTTTTGAAATTAAATACATCTAAGGGTTATTCAAACAAGAAAGAGTTTTTTCCTAAGCATACTAAACATTAATATGCAATATAACCAAAAGAAAACCTAAAAGCGGAAGTCACTAAGCACCTAAGGTGGTGTTTTCTCAACCTACATTATCTCTCAAAGAATGCATTACAAAAATAGTACTAGTGCCCCAAAAGGATAAATAAACTCTATAAGAATACTTCCCAGGCCAAGAAAAAACCATAAATATAAAAAAAATTCAATTTTGTGACTTGTGCAGAAAAGTACTCTGTTTTCCACGCTAGCAGTGCAGAAATAGGGGGGCGGTTTCTGTGCTAAATGAGTGTAGAAAATCCCCCAAAAGGTGCATTGAATGAGTGCAGGTTTTGGGGGTAAAGTTGCGCCGAACAAGTGTAGAAAAGGGCATAAAAATGTGCTGGCCTATAAAAGAATCGAGGAAGTTGTGGGCATGTTATTGAGCCAGAAATGAAGGATTTCCACCAGTAGGGTCTTGTAGAAACACAACCGAAACAAGCAAAAATAAAAATACCCTAATTTCACTACGAGTGAAGGAGGTGGGGGGATGAGACAGACACCCACAACTAGGGAAGAATAAATTGTCCTATTCCTGAGTGGAGTTGCCAATTTTATGGGTATAATTTGTGGTAAGGGTGTACAAATAATACTTACTTGATGGTTGTGTATCAAGCACAAACAAAATAGAAATAAGAACTAGAAACCCTGGCTCTAATTTGGATCTATCATTCTCAAGCTTGCATTGTTCATGGAATAAAATAGATAAAACATGAAAATACCATAATTTCCGGCTCACCCCATAATCAATGCATCCTGTGAATTTACAAGAAGCACCACTCATGGTGTGTCCTGTGAATTTACAGGAAGCACCACTCATGGTGTGTCCTGTGAATTTATAGGAAGCACCACTCATTGTGTGTTTTGTGAATTTACAGAAAGCACCACTCATGGTGTGTCCTGTGATTTTACAGGAAGCACCACTCATGGTGTGTCCTGTGAATTTACATGAAACTACACAACGAACCACTAAAAAATAAGAACCACACACCAGAATGGGGGGTGTACATTACCAATGCCTCTTGTCTTAGAAGAGACACCACCTTTGCAATAAACCCACCGTTGCATTCTAGAAAATAAACCACACTAGTGAACCTCATCGCACGGAACACCCCGTGACTAATGCATTATAAAACACAATGCACAACTAAAGATACACTTCAGTGTTGCAAGAAACATGGAGCACTAAACTTACTAGTGTACATTAATAGTGTATATTGTTTTAATTGAGCCACCACAAACCGTTGCATTATATGGAATAACACGTACCGGTGCACCACATCACACCACACAAATAAATTAGCATAGCGGCGCATTTAATGACTAAAGTAGCACTAGTGTGCAAAATAACATGGAGGATTGTGAAAATTGTGAACATGGATTACCGAACTTACTGATATACATTAATGGTGCGTATCATTTTAGAAGAGGCATCACAAAGCAATGCGTTATAGGGAATAACCTGCACTAGTGCACTGCATCGCACCACACATATAAAAATTAGCATACTAGCCTATTAAATGACTAAAGTATCATCGATGCACCAAATAACATGGAGCACTGTGAAAATTGCGGTTCTTGTTTTCTGATAAATCACACCGATCACAGTGCATATGATCTATTAATGGTGCACAGGGTACTTTACCACATTCTTTTTGCAAACATAAATTAATTTTAGTTTTTGATAAATACAAATGGTTATATATGTGTATGTTTTATAATTTCAATTAGTTTGATCTATATATATATATATATATGTGCCTAAAAAGAATTGTATGTGAATTAGAAACGATGACGATGAGCACAGGAACAGGAGCAGGAGCAGTAGCAGTAGTAGTAGGCCAACACATACAGCGTTGAACATGAGTGGGAGGCCAGAGAGAGGGAGACGGAGAGGATCCCTCACCCTATTTCACCATATACTTGTTCCCTTTTGAGGAATGTTGGCCTCCTCGATTTTTATGAGGAGGATATATCCCTTAGGGGGGAACTCTTCGTTTTTACAATAGTTGATTTGTTGTTGGGATCATGCTTGGCAAACATTCAGGGTTGGTCCTGATCTGTGATATTAGCCCACAGGGGAGGATATTTATTTTATTATTGGGCTGTCTAAGAAGGAGGAGGTTTGTCCTCAGTTCTTTGATCTATTGCCTGACATTGTAGGAGAGAGACAACTAACATATGTGTAGCGATATGCCATTCATGACATTGTTTCAACTATGGAATTATAGGTTGTTGGTGGTCAGTTGTAGATAGATGCATTTGGTGCAGAGGAGGTTAGGTGTTTGTCTTATTTTCATGAAATTATCTCACTTAACCTCTAAAGGGAAATGTATTAGTTGCTCTTCGATGTACTATGTATATAATTTAGTTCAAAGGTCCATAACTAAATTATATACATGTACTATGGATTGTTGCCACTCTATTTTTTATGGGAGGTTGTTCTTTCCATTTTCATTAGAGATATTTACATTATTTTTTGAGAGGTTTCATGTCACTAGATTGGTAGTGCCCCGCTTCCCTCCTAGGCCTACAACTAATGCACGTATGCACATGTGGGGGAAATTGTTGCATAAGAGGGGATAGCCGGAGTGGCCATGTACTCTGATCAATAGATATATATGTGATTTTTTGGCTAGAGAGGATCATCCTATCCTCGATCTTGTAAAATAATTGTACATGGGGATGGATTGGAGAGGATTTATGAACATCCTATTTACTCTAGATGATCCACGAGATGATAGAGGTAATATTATTGTTATGTTTTGATAAATCTAGTTGAATATTTTTTTGTCTTATTTAATGCACATGTAATTTATTGTAACATTTTGTTTCAATTATCTAATTATTATTGTCTATTTTTTTTGCAGATATTGGCACATATGTTAGGGATGAAACTGCCCAACATGATGAGGAGATGGATGAGGCAACTCAGTAGCCTCCAGTACAGAGACTCGACATGCCACACATGCCAGATCATATAGTATGAACTGATGTGGTGGATCACATATGTGGTATGATTACTAGGCAGAGAGTGATACCTATACACATTTGATATATATTTTGTTACCAGAGATATATGGCATATAGGTGACCCTCCCTTGTGAATTGATGTCACTGATGCATCATGTTGTCGGCACCCTCAACCTCATCGAGAGGTTGAGGGATGCTGCTCATTCCACTTCATCTAGATCATCTCTCGAGGATGATGCTCCTGATCCTCCACCACATGGTTATCCACCACTTGGTCCTCCACTAGATCGAACAACATCCCCTCTACCACTTGGTCCTCCTCCTCCTCCTCCACAGTTTTCACTAGTTGCACCATCCACCAATCCTCCTCCTCCTGCACATGATCCTAGTGGAGGGATATATTACACTCTAGTTTCATCAATGTTATCTGACATGGACATCGACAAAACCTTTACCTCTGGTAGTAGAGGCACTAATGCCTTTGACTCTAGTGATGGACCTAGATAGTAGTGGTACTTGAAATGTATATTGATTGTTTTATATTTGACTAGAGATGTATATATGACATGTTTATTGCTTTTCATGAGATGCATATTTGACATGTATATTGATATGTATATCTCTCATGTATATTATGTTTCTTCATATTATGTTGATGTTGTTGTTGTTGATTTATAAAATGTATTATGAGTATGTTAATGATTAACATTATTAATGATTTCTCCATTTTTAAATTAAATTTGAGATGTATCACATATTTAAATTTAGAGTTTCCATATAATGTTTAACTTTAGTTTTATGAAATCCTTTAATTCAGATTGTGATTGAAAAAACTTATAACCATTTATGCCATATAATGTTTAAAACTTATTTAATGTGAATTGTTTGTTGTCCAACAATATACAATATGTTGATTAAACATGTTCACAAAAAAAAAAAAAACATAAATATGATGTGTGAAATGATTGTGATTTGAATAATTATGTCTTTTTCATATATTATAATAATAACGTTATGATATACCCTTAGATTGGGTGTTATAGAGGCAAATTGATTGTCTTGCAACTTGGGAGATGTAGGGCGTTCACCATTTGCATGATAGTTTTAACACACAGGAAGGAAGGTGCATCCCATCACTGTGAGTTGGTTGATTGTGGGATAGTAAAAAAGGTTTATTGTTTGAGCAGGAGGATGAGAGCAATAGATGTCGACAAGAGGAGAGAGGCATACCATCGCATTTATACTGATCGTACCATGAATTCGAATGAGCACCAAACTAAGGAGTGATTATGGCTCAAGGTGGAATTAATGAAAGTTTTAGGGAACGAGCCAACAATGAAATTGAGGCCCGTGCAAACTCCTCTTTCTGTCCTCTACATAAGCGATGTCTGAATAAGTTTGTTGCAATTTCAGTTATTGTTTTTATGTTGGTTTTATTGATTGTCTATAGTTTTTGGGTATGTTTCATGGGTGGAATTCCTCATTTCCACGAGGTGATAAGTGCTCCCTTCTCCATGTCTACCTCCCTGTTGAGAGCTCAATCACATTTCTATGACAAAGTTGACCCCTCTTCTCAAGTGGTTAGTGAAATTGGGGAAGAGGATGTAACTCTTGGAACAAGTGTGGGCATTGATGGGAAAGTGAGAGTGAGTGAAAGCATAAGAACAAGAAAGAAGTGTGGTGTGACAGTAGTTTCAGGGCATTTATAGAAGTTGTTTGGGGTCTGTTCCATGTGGAGTTTGGAGGCAGTTGAGTGGAAATTGCAGTAAGTAATGGACTTAGAAATTAGTGAGGGACACTCATCTGACTTTGAGAAGCCCAATTTAGCTAAGTCGAGGTCTGGAAGGAAAAATGGGTCTAAGACACAAGATAAAGGCAACGAGAAACTTAAGCCTAAGGGAACATGGGTGGAGAGGAGTGCTTTGTTAGCTCAGAAGAGGTACTATGAGGAGACTCCTAACAAAATTTAGGGGGAAGTTGAGGACTTTATGGGAACTGTTAGAAATAAAAGGAGTCTAACCTCCAAACAAACCATTGAAGATGAGTTGCAAAGCTGGGTGGTGGACACAAGATTCACTCGCTCATGGGACACAAAGGTTATTAGAGAAAAGTGATTTTATTGGATGGAAAAGACCTTAGTTTCCACTGCTATGGAACAATAAGAGCTTCAACAACTAGAGGTCAAATACAAGCTTCTAAGGCTTGAGGTCAAGTTCATTGTTTTCTGTTGATTGGTGTTCGAACTGAGCTTTGAGTTCATTGCTTGGGATAAGAAAGTTGGAGAAGGAATGGTGGAAGTCAAAGACTTCCTAGATGCAGTAAACACTAGCACCAATCCAATCATTGCAGAGGGCATTGGTAATCATATGCCACAAAATAAAGGAAAAGGGCCACTACAATCTATAGACCCAGGCTCTTCAGAGCTCTATGCACCCTAGATATGTTAACCGCTTTCATGTTTTAGTACTAGTATCTTCTATAGTATGACCAACTAGTTTTGTCCTTTAATTGTTTAGAGTTTTGTATAACTATTTTTGATAATTCCTAGGAAAATATGTAGAAAGGAAAGGTTGTATATCAATATGATAGTAGTAGTATATCTAAAAATGCTATGAAGATTGTTATACTTTATAGTTTGATGATCATGACAACTAGTCTAAATTTTGATCTCTTCTTTTTGATGGATCACATATTACTAGAATTGTAACTTTTTGTATTATTACTAATTTATAAGTAGACCAACTTACAAAAAAATAAAATAACAATATGATATAATTATTCACTAATAATAATAATAATAATCTTATTTTATTAATTTTTATTATTCAAAGATCACAAGACAAAATTATAATATAATTGTTTGCTAAAATCACAATTATTATGTTTTATTTTTCTAAATATTTTATTAATTCATATTATTCAACTATTATAATATATTAAATTTAAATTATTAAATATAAATAATAATAATAAAAATTGATCTATACACTTTCAATGAAATGATTTTACAGTTTTTAACTTTATTACCGATTTTATAAATTTTCTATTAAAAAAGTATGTAAAAGTATGTAAGCATTAGTTGAATCTTCTATTAAAAAAGTAGGCTAGGTATTGTGTTTCATTGATTTTGTATTAAAATGTATGCAAATATTGGATTTGGTTAATGAATGAAAAATTAATTTGAATAATTACTCTTAAGAAATGCTATTTTTTCATTTATTTGAATGATAAAGTTATAATAATTGTTCATAATTAAATTTATAATAGTTATATTTAATCTCCCAAGTTAATTTGACCATGCTATCTAGACTATTGAATGGCTCTGATCCAACCAATATCTCCCCTAACTGCCATCTTTTGTGAAATCTTGAACTATTGCAAATGCTACTGCTTCCCAACTTAGTTATCATACCATTGCATGTCTGTAGCGAATGAAACAAAATAGTTGAAAAACCGGCCAACGCTAGGGTGGACTATCGGGAGCAAGATCTGGCTTGTGAAAGTAACCAAAGGCATGAACACCTAATGCTCTTGGAATGTAAGGAATTGTCTCTACAAGAAAGAACTTCCCCGGATGGGGTGACATGAGTGCCCATATGATGATCAAGCGTTGAGTGAAGGCCTCAACACTTGGCGGCCCAGGTTCCAAGAGGATAGGTGGATGACCTCTGGTTTAACTATCCCTCCCGACTCATTAAGTTGACTATCACCTTGCTCTGTGCGATGGATAGAGTTCTAGTACCTGGTACCAGTGATGAGAGAGGAAGTAATAACCCTCTTGTGTTTGTAGTTAATATGTATAGCTTGCAATGGTAGGAACAAATGGTTCATCTGATAATGATGCAGGTTGATGGGATGCATTCTCATGCTCTTTCGCATCTGGCTTGGACTCCTTTCACACCTCTCCACTTGCTATTTAAGCTATTGTTCAACCCTTGCTCCCGAGCTAGCGGGCCCAGGAGATGCCAAGCCACCCAGTCATCATTCCAGAATGGCATACTCCTCTTCAAAATTTCCCTGAAGACAACCCGTGAGATGAATTAGACTCTAGCTCGACTGAGTGATCAAATGTTGGTCTTCTCTCTTAGTTACAAGTTCCAATTTTGTTTTACTATTAATGTTTTGACTTATGTATGGGTAAACTATAGAACATTATCAGTTTTTGGCCCCTGGAGGGAAGCTCTTTTTTTTGACTGGTCCTGAGCTTGGGTTGGTTTCCCCTGTTGGCAACCTAAGCACAAGGACACTAAGAATGTACTTTAATTTTTTCTTCTAAGGTAATACAAAGTTTTAACTTACAAAAAAAACTAGTTATATTTAATATTTTTTTATTATTTAAAAAATATAATTAATTGAATTTAAATTATTAAATATGAAAAAAAAATTATTAACAATAATGAATTTTAATATATACAATTCATTTTAAATGAATTTATGATTTTTTTCTCTACCACCAACTTTATGAATCTCCTCATAAGGAAATAAAAGTACTAGATTTGGTTAGGGAAGAAAATAAATAATTTATTAAGGTTAAAATAATATAAAATTACATCAATTTTATATTAATATTTAAAAATATAAATAATATTAATAAAAATCAATAAATACCCCGGATGGGGTGCCACCTGGCCAGTGTCAGAGGACAGATGGAATGAGGCGGCTAGGGGAGTTATTAACCTCGGCCGCCAATCCTCCACTTATAACTGCAGAATGACCCACACCTCATAGAGAGTAATGGTAATACACCTAGACAACCTTGTAGGGTTAATGGCTCCTCGTGCAAGCTAGACCAGGCGTACCAGGCCTAGGCAGGCTGTCACCTTAGCTCTCATGGGTAGCCTATCCATCAATTCGTGGTGTACTAAGCAAGCAATTGCCTTGGTGAACTCATTTGTTCCCCCTCTGCATTTTATCCTACTCCTTGGATATTCTGAGTGTTTTCTCACCTTTTCCCTATGCAACTGTGTTTGATCCCTTGCTCTCTCAGGCGAATTCTCTCTTTATCCATCTATTAATCCTTTCCTGTCCCTCGACTCCCACAAGTGAATTATCTACATTTCCTTTTGCTTCTACAATTGTGCTTCAGCCCCTTCGATCTCTCCAGTCGCTTTCCAACAACCCATCCACCTTCCTCCTTCACTCCTCCGCAAACCAACCTATGCATTCTCACCACCATTCCAAGAGAAAGGGGGGAGTCCAAGAGAGGCTCACTGTACTACAACGCCCTCTCCAGGACTGAAAGATTTACCCCCTCCCAATTGGCTCTCATTTATTCTTGCATTTCTGGCCCCAAGCATAATAGCCAAGAGATTATGCCTGGGGCCGTTACAGCCTCCATTATCACCCCCTCACTCCATCCATGGAAATTTTCTGGTTAAAGAGGAAACGCCTCCTTTGATAGAGCGTACTCCTTTGATCAACAATCCTCTTTCCCCCCAAAAAATCAATCTACGGGACCCTTTGCATGGCGATGGCAGCTGCATGGTGGAGGAGGAAATACCCTCAAGTTGGTAGGTGGAGTAGCACAAGGTGATCGCTAGCGAGGACAAGGAAGTGGAGTGGCCTCTGCACTATGCAAATCGACTCACGGAGGAGCACCTCCAACTTATTTTCGAGATTCGACAAAAGCAAGATGATCAAATGCACTCTCAACGCATCCTTGACCAAAGACTGGACATTCTATTCGATTCATTGGCAGGCACTCCTACTTGGATTCGCTGCCCAACGTGTGGCTAGAAGTACACCCCTGTCTACAACATCCATGGCTACCCGAGCTCACCTGTAGAGTAAAGCCTCTAGGTTTTTGTTTGTTGTTTACTCTCGTTGCAGGCTATTGTTTTTTGATTACTCCCTATGCAGACTAGATGGTTGTTGTTAGAACTGAGAGTCATCCTCATACTGCAAGAGGATAAGCCCAATACCCATCATAATTTTTGGTGGATGTTGGTTTTATGAGTGGAGGTAAAATGGAAAAAACTCAGTATGAGAATAATTTTAACACAAAAGCTGGACAAGCAATGCACAGGGAAGTGAGGTCCTCATTAGCTTCAGTCAATGATTTGAGTTTAAGTGTGAGTAGAAGGAAGACTTAGTGAGAGAGGTGAACAAGATTGCTATGGGCATTGGGATTTCAAGCAGCTTGGTGAAGAAAAACTCAAGCTCAAGAGCACTCTTGAACTCAAGTTTCAGACACTGAAATATGTCACAACAACATAATAATCAAACCTACATTATCATGCAACTACAACAACTCGACTGGATCCTCCATGATCGAGCCTTTCAACATAAGGGGAAATAAGGTATCAAGGAAGATGACTAAAATTGGTCACATCACCACTGTAATCAAACCTACATTACAATAGAACCACAACCCTCGACTAGATCCTCCATGACCTAGTGTTTTAACACAGTTTAAACAAAGAGATGAAAAAACATGACTTCTATTAATGCGAAAGTCTCAAATTTGATACATAACCAAAGAACAATTCTAGCATCAAAATTACATAGTAGGGAGCTCGACTCAACCAGTTGATGACCTTAACAAAATCTTGAACTCATATATTTATACTCAGATCAGTCCAAAACTACCAGGGGTGTGATCTGGCCATTCCATTCAAAGCCTTTCGTCTGTTCCTTCTTCTGTTAGACTGTGTGTGTATCCTCCTGTCAAATGCAAACTTAGCTCAGCATGGGGCTGCAGTTAAAAATGTCCATCGTGGTATCTCAAGCTAACAATTCTGTCTCCACGATCAGATCCTCCACGCCTTCTATTTGTGGAGTGAGTCGAGGTTTCAACCACCACTCCTTTTTCATTAACTGATCTCTCATCGGGATCAGGATGAGGCTTAACGCCTAGGGGCTACCATGTGATGCTCTCGGATTTGTCGCTTTATAAGCATGTGATTGCAGGGCCATCAAAGTTGGTTTGGATTCACACCGCTTTTGAGCCCACAATTCACCACCTTCTGCCACATAGCTCTTTTATTATACCACAGTTTCAATTGCGGGACCGCTCAATAATTTTAATGTTCGAGCATGTTGTGTCCCCGCAATGAAACATGGTTGTTGATCTGGTCATGATCTGCGATCTGGGAACTCCTCATGAATTTAGAGCCACCGCTAAAGTTTATCCACCTACCAATTTTAGGATCATTCTAACCGCGCTGGGAAATGGCGCTGAACAAGAACACTTCCTGGAGGATGATCTGACGTGGTGTCCTTATGTCATTATGTTGACATGTCATGAAAAGAGAGGTGACACGTGTCAGCACCAACTAGATGCCAGATGTTATTTCTGATGAGAGCGCCAAATTTCTGAACTGATGAATGCCACATACTTTGGAACTTAAGAGCTCGGGGGTGGTTTGCATGTAGAGTTGGAGCTCCGAAGTGAACGACGACCGTTGATCCGAAGAGGACACACAATAGGGATCTGTTAACTTTGGGAGAAAACACTCCGGATGAAATCGAGAATGGAGATCTTGAAACTCCTAAAGCCTGAAGTCCCAAAGTAAATCATGACCATCCGATGGAGAAGGACCCATGACGCTTGATCGTTAACTCCAGGAGAAAACAATCGAGATGAAACCAGGAGTGGAGATCTTGAAATTCCCGAAGCCCGAAGTCCCAGAGTAAATCATGATCGTCCAATGGAGAAGGACATGTGATGCTTGATATTTAACTCTGGGGCTTCTATCTGGCACTAAACCTCGTGCAACTTTATAATTCCAAATACCGAGGGTCGCTAATCAGAACTTCACAAGGGATCTCCGTCATTGAAAAAATGAACATGTTTGTTTGCTTTGAACCCGCAATAGACTGCTTCGAGTGCTCCACTTTGTGCTCATGGCTGCTTCCTATGCAGACCCCAGACTTGGAAAACCTGCTACCCCTACCAACTATATGTGATAACATTTGGCTCCACAGGGGATGGCATGCTCCCTGTGAGCTGCCAATAATGCGCAGTTCCAATGTCTTAGCTATTGGGTTGTGGAGTTGAGCTCAAATACATCTTGCTGAGGACAACATGATTACATGTACACTACTTTACTTACAAAATAAAACAAAGACACATGCTCTAGAAGGATATTATTTTTGTACAATCCTAGACTAACTGACTTTTTACAACATGTTAGGTGAAAGCAAACTTCCACCATAGCCACCCAAGTAACTTCCTAATGAAAAATTTTCTTACTCTGTCACTGGTCAACAAAGGATAATGAAAATGTGACAATAAATTAATTACATTCTTCAAATTTCGTCCTAATGATGAAGGAAAGATAAGGCTTGGAGGCGTCAATACCTGGAGAAAATGCAATTCCATGTACTCCCCAACAAGATCATAAAATAGGTGATAAAACCTACTAGATTGATAACAGAAAGCCTGCTCGGCTTTACAGCTGCTCACATCTGGCTGAATGTTTGTTGCAAGCACCTGTAAGTGAAATGTTGATACAGGCTGCTAGTCCACTTCTCCTTTGTCTGCTTTGATAACATCTGCTAGTTGATGGCAAGACATAGCCTCATGTATATCAATGGATGGCTCTTTCTCCTTATCATGCTGCTCCTGGTAAAACATTTCAATTTCATTAGAAGGCTGGACGCTAATGCCTTTATCTTCAAAAAACACCTCAACATCTTCATCACTGTCTCCATAATGATCAAATAGAGGAGGAGTCTTGAATGACATGTCAAGATGTATGTTCTGCCCAACATGAGAAAACTGCTCTTCATTGTCAAACACAGGCTGCCTTTCAAGATTCAATCCAGGAAGCAATATCTTATCATCATCATATGAGTCAAAAATAGGTTACTGATATCTAGGAATTTTAGAGACAGGGATACAAAGAATGTCCTCTTCCAAAACATACTCATTTTCTGCACTTTCCTTACTGAGACAACAAATACAGTTTTCATCAGATGCAGATGAACAAGGAAGAGAAAAAAATAATTACTCATCCATGACATCCTCATCCTCACAACCTTCATAAGAAACAACTATATCCCGAACACAGTGTTTATACTCCTCACAACAGCTATGACAAATTAACTTAGAGGAATAAAACTGTTGATAATGAATATTGAAAGCAACATGAAACTCTTCCAGGGAGGAGATGCTAGCAGGGGCCAAGGATC
>JASDQU010012125.1:134160-155815 GCA_032191745.1 Picea mariana | reverse complement strand
ACTCAACGCCTTGAAAAAGAGATAATTTCATATAATAAGCCTCTTCGAGGGGGCAACCTCCTTTTACCCCACTTAAATGTTCAAGTCCCAGATGATTCAAAATGAAAATGTCTCCTTGGTATATATAGGAGACTAGGAGGTTTAATGGCCTAAAGCCGACATAAATAAAAATAACATTACTAATCTAAATTACAACTAATGGCCTAGAGCCGACATAAATAAATAACATTACTAATCTAATATGCCCCAATTAAGTGGTAATGAGCCAATATTAGGGCTTAACATCTTCCCGAAGCACATGAGGGTTTTCTCGTGGACGATGAGAAAGTTCAGACCAAGGGCTGAGGTGTAGATGTAAGTTCCTTACCAATACCATGGGGGAAAGTATCATAATTTGTAGAAAGATACATTACATGCGAGGGAAGATATCAAGTAGTTTATTTTTCTGATTTTATCCTACTATCACATTTAAGACATAAGAACCTAATAAACATCCCTTATTACCTTCTTCATTCCTTGCATAATATGGCTCACTTTGTCAAGAAATCAAAGAATCCCAAGAATTGTATTTCCAATCACAGACTGATAGGGTTGTTGATTCGTAGAGGAATGGGAATTCCTAATGACCCATTACCTAAAGAGGAAGAACAACCAATTCATGTGCCTGTTGTTATGGCCGAACTAGAATAGCTAAACCATATGCCTGCAGTTGTGATTGAGCCAGTGGTTGAAAACACAATCCTTGGACCAAGTCATGAGTCTCAGCTCTTAGCTGCAACAACATTTGAATGCCCCACTGTAACTGCCAGTATGTCGACTTCATCTCGTATTGAACCATAAGCAACTCAAAACCCTCTTGTTGTTGAGACAGAGTGTCCTGATTTTGCTGATGCTCAAACCCTGCCAGATTTTGACATAAATGATACAAACCTGAGTGAGATGTGAATTGATCTTATCGAGATAGGTATACCATATTTTACCTTGGGCAAGGAATTTCAAGAAACCATTTTGTCAATTCAGGCCGAATGTAAATGAATTGCAGTAGAATCATCAGTTTTGCTTGATGATTTTGTGCATAATTCGTCGAGTGACGAAGTACAACTTATAGGAGAAAACCCTAGCATTGCATATTTTCCTCCTTGTCTAGTTGTTGAAGAATTCCCTCCTTCTCTTGAAGAAAAGAAAAGGAAAACCTTTGCTTTTGTCTCTACCTTACCTAGGAAGAAAACTAGGTCAGCGAGGTCTACTGGAGTAGCAGTTGGATGGAAGAATATGAAAAAGGCAATACCCCTTCTTCGTCCATTATCCTCCATTGTTGAAGAAGTGACTGTTACACAAGAACCAATCCATTCCAACAACATGACTGTGACAGAAGAACCAACCTCTTCCTAGAACTTAGTTGTTACACAAGAACCAGCTGCCCACGAAGAGACTGTCCCACAAGAACCAATCATGCTAGAATTAGTTGTTACACAAGAACCAACTATCATTAGTGTATCTGCCACACAAGAACCAGTTACACAAAATAATGAGGATAATGACGACGTGCCACTTGCTCAGTTGTTTTCTCAAATTGAGAACAAGATAAAGGGTACAAAAAAATCCAGGATTACTGAACTGATGAAGGAAAATGACAGCCTCAAAGCAGAGTTGGATTCCCTAAAGAAGGAATTGTAAGTTGCTCGACAGAAAAAATCAGAGGAGTCAACTTTGGATATATTAGCATAGGCAACAGCCATTATGAATGAAAATAGAGAGAACATGTGCTATGAATGTGGTAATATTTACTTTTAGGCAGGGTATAAAATAGTGAAAGTACCAGTCACTGGTCATGCTGAAGAACCGACCAATTTCTTAGTCAAGACAAAATCTATATTACATGTATGAGAACGTGTAGGCATCAGTGGATGGGACTCAGGTTTCATTTTCCCATTTTTTGGATGCCACATTCAAAGTATACAAAGGGGTCAAAGGTATCAAAAGCTATCGAGGCTATATATTGGATGGAGACGGTAAGGTGCAGTGGATTCAAACTTGCAGATGAAGAATCTCATGACAGTTATTGTCTTAGCAATTTGCACTAGAGGAGTCACTTCCATGACTCAGATTCAAAGTAAGGCTTGAATGTGGATTGCATGAGGACATGCAATGTCTTCAGTTGGGGGGATGTTAGGACCCAGAAATGTACCTTTTTCACTATAACTTTTGCTTATTCAACCTTATCATTTCTATGCTAAAATGCCTAATATAATGTTTTCTAAGAATTTTTTCCCAAGGTATGAATCATTGATCTTGATTTTATATTCTTGTTTACTTAACATGTTTGATTGGTAGATTTTCTCATATTTTATCCATGAATGTTCAAATAATGATCAAAATGTTTAGATTAAAGAAAAACAACCAAGTCTTGAAGAAAGATCGTTGTTGTTACACCAGCTATTACAGTTGTGCGCCAGTTCTGCATGTTGTTACACGACTACACCAATTGGGCACCTTTCTTGGAAGCTGTTACACCTCCTGCAACAGATTCCCACTGATCCTGGAAGCTAGTATATCATTCAAATCCTTATCCTGAAGACCGATCCTCAAGGTTGTTACATGTTTTGTCTCACGTTTGGCTCGAGCTGGTGATCAAGATCATTTCTAGATTTTGTGATGATGACAGATCTTTTCTATCATACGAACAACTTGAGAATATTCGATTCTCAAGATTGTTTTGAGTCAGTTTCAACTGAATGTCTCTGTCCTTAAATAACAAAGCTTTGTAACCACTGAGGGTAGTAGAGATTATCTGTGGAATAGATAGTGAAGTGAAGCATTTTGTATCTGAACATTTTGGCGATTTAATAAAGAAGTGATTTGAGTTTCTCCAACCTACTGTAGTCTTTTCGAGTGGATTTAGTGAGAAGGAAAGGGCCCACCTTCCTCACAGACTCCTCTCTTTTGTGATTTTTTGATTAACTGCTTTGATTATTTACAATTGTGTGATTTACCTATTTATTCATTTCTAGAATACATTTGTTGTTATAGTTCAGTCCCTTTCTGTTAATGCGCATCAATATGTCTCATGAGAGTTAGAATCAATTGTTGTATACTACTGGAGAATTGTTTTCAAAGTTAATTCCTTTTCTGCATTAGATTAAATCTCTATTTTCAAGCAAAAGTAAATAGAAGTTTGAATTCCCTTTCTTCAATTAAGTAGACTTCCTTTCAGCAATTAGCACAAAACTTCCTTCTGCAAGAGTAATATATAAAATTAGAATACATTAGATAATCTGGGATTCTTATACACTCATCAAATTCTACTCCTGGAAATTAGATTTCAATTATGCAAGTGTGATTCCAATTATGCAAGTGTCACTTCAATTCTGCAACAATAGACTAGAACTCCAATTGTGTCAACAACTTGTGTTAGTGTTCATCTTTTTAATTATGTTTCTTTTAGTGTTAGTTTAACTTACTGCAATTTGATTAGTGTTTTCTTTCATAATATAGCATAGATTGTGCACAATTATCTTACAATAACAAAACTTCCCTGGGTTTGACAATTCATATTGAACAACTTAATTATCTATTTATTTAGACAATTAAAGTGCACAACAGTTGGTTTCCCATCTGTTCAATGACCTGGTTTTCCTTATTGGATTGTTTGAATGATTCTTTGCACTGAATTATTTATGTTTTCCTTGAAAGATAATTACATGTATGGTTTGAGTTTGAAATACTTGTCATCATGTTTTCCACTAATTGAACATGAAGTAGGCCCACCAAGCCTTTCATGTCTGCAGGAGACATCCAGGTCCACCAATTCCTTTGTATGCATAATAAGAAACCATGAGAAAAAATGCATCATTAAGAGAGAAGTCCATTTCAGGCTCAAAATACAAGGAAACAAAAGGGTTCAATTTCAGCCGTCAGATCAAGAAAATATTGAGTCACGACCATCTGATCTTATTGGAGAGAGATCGACGGTGGGGAGGCATTGCGGGGATAGAGAAGAAAATTAAAGTTTTTGCAAGTTGTGAGCCTGCAATTGCTCAGTATCGTTGATATTTCTAGATCAACATATTAGTGGTGGATATCGATCCCACTACGGACTAACATCTTCGCTTTGCGGAGATCGGGAAGGGAAATTAAAGAGTGAGTGAGTTGAGTCTGTACAATCACTCATGGTCGTTGATCTTCAAGAAAGGGACACCTATCAGGATATCTCATACTCCAGGAGGAAACAAGAAGAAGCTGAGTGAGTAAAGGACTCCTGAAGGTCCGAAGCCCAAATTTCATCTAGACTGTCCATCAACGAGGACACGCAGCACCAGATCTCTCACTTTAAAGACTTGACACTCCAGAAGGTTTGTGGAGCGAAGCACTAGAGCAAGAATTACCGGAACTCCTGAAGTGAATCTCGACCGTCCAAATCAAGAGCCCACGTGCAGGAAGATCTAATACTTTGGAAATACAGAACTTTGAAGGATTGTGTGAGAAAGCAAAAGAAAAATCACGAAGCTTGAACTCCTGAAGTGAATCTCGACCATCCAAAACAAGAGGACATGTGGAGGAAGATCTCTCACTTCGGAGATAAGACACTATGGAGGATTGTAATAACTATGCATTGAAAAGGCCTGAAGCCCAAAATCCCAAAGTAATTGTGGATCGTTGATCTCAAATAAAAAAGAACTGTTGATCCTTGCAGCAGGTAAGAAAGGAATATCACCCGAAGAGCTGAAGTCTCGAAGTGACGAGAGACTTCCACGTCAACCAAGTCCATACTAATTTGGGAGATTTTGAAGCACAACATTCATAAACTCCCAGAGCCCGAAGTCTCGAAGACACAAGGAACTCATACATTAGGACACATGGCATTCATTTCAGGCTGCCATGTCACTCTGGGCCCGTACTACTGTGGGAATTATACAAACTTTGCACCTAAATTGGCACCATCGCTAAATCATATAGGGGATTTATAATACAATAGATAGATAGAACTTTAGCAGGGGCGCTAAAGTATCAGAGTCACCCATATCACATATTGTAAACACGATCGACGACCACACTTCATTGCGGGGACGAAAAATGCTCTAACGTTAATTTTCCAGAGCGGTCCCACAATTGAAACCATGGTATAGCTTATGAGGTGCGTGGAAATTGGTTGTGTATTTCGGGAGTCAGAGTGGTGTGGATCCAAACCACCCTCAACAACTTCCACAATCACATGATTATATGACGTCAAGTCACCACGTCACTCCGAGAGATTTTCACGTTGCACATCCAGTTGTCTCCAGTGGCCTCCAACAATGCGCGTGCATGCCATGATCAATAAATAACTCAACTATGTCACTTCGAAACATTTTCTGCCATAGTCTCAGTTCATTCCAGCGCTCACATCAGTCCAGTTTCATCGCTAGTGTCAATTTTCAATTATTCAGTTCAAGACTCTGTTTAGTTTAAAGAATAATAAGTGGTCTTCTATGTGTGATAAAAACCAGTCTTTTTGATTAAGTCAAGTGTCAAGTATACATTGTTGGACTCCAGCAGTGTTTTAGTCAAGTTAATTAGTTGTTCTACAATTTTTAATGTAGAGTTAAGTCTCAATCCCAGATGGACAAGAGCCTCTGCAAATCTGATAAATATGCAGTTTCTGTATGTTTTGAGGGGTTGCATTTTTGGGAAAGGATAACAATACATCAGACTAGTTGGATCCATTCTATGCATGGATTGAATCTCTCTACTTGGTGAATATACTCTTGATGACAGTGTTTTTTTCAAACCTTCATGTGTTTTTATCTTATCTTGAATCCAGTTTTGATTTGTGCAAAGTACATTTCATTTCCTTCAGCTATTGTATAACTCATCTTTATTGATATGCAACCTGTGAAAACAGCTAATGCTTGGTGAAGATTTGTTTTTATTGCAACCTGTGGGAGAAAAATTTTTTTGATACATGTTTAATGTCTTGAAATGATATTTTAAATATTAAACTTCTTGCATCAGATTATTCATTGAGTGGTTTGGTGTTTCCCTTTGTTTTCATTATTTTACTTGTCTATCATTTGTGTGCTACCAGCCAAGGAGGACCCTCATCCATATCATTTGGCCAACCCCAAACATGCTCTTGTCTTGATAGAACCAACCCTCTAACTAACCAACAAAAATTAAAAAATCAACCATTCTAAACTTGAGGTGTCCTAGCTTTACCCTTTAGTAGTCATGTGCAGACTTTAGGACCAACATCTTCTGGTGTTGTTGCCAGGGAACAGAGTAATGAAATATATTTCCCTGGGAGAACGACAATGATCATATCTGATATTTGATGGTGAAAAAATACCAGAAACATTTATAATGCATATCATTCACCTAGAGACTCCATGTTTAAAAAATCCAGCGGCGACTCGACTAAGTAAAATTTACGAAAGAAATATTGGCGCTTAGAAAGGGACTCAAAATATMCAAATATAAACACATAAAGAAAAACAAGGATCATCCTAAACCTGAGAAGAACACAATAGTCTCTAAGCCATAGAGGAAACTAATAAAATCCAYCGTAGCTCARAGATATACCTCCCCCCTCAAGAGTAAAGTTGTGCCCAAAGAGTCTACTTATCTTCATCATCATAAGCAACTTGAATTTTCTATCTCTGAGAATCAAAATTACAAGGAACATCAGACATATTCAACTCCTGACTCTACTTCATCATCCAGTCCAGCATCCACCCCTATAGCTCCCATAAATCTTCAGATTCCTATTTCCCAAGCCATGGCTTCTAACAGGATGAATGCCATAATTGCTGCCAGATATGCACCCCTAGTTCTGCCTGTAGGCTTACATGCACTCCCAGCCACAGATTACATAAAATATTTACCAATATATAATGGGGAGGGTGATGTCACTGTTGAGGAACATCTGGTAGCCTTTTACAAATTTGCAAACAACTTTAACATTGATTATGAAGATGTGTGGATGAGGTTGTTTGTGTAGAGCCTGGATGGGGAAGTAAAGAAATGGTTATGGGATCTTCCTCCAGCCTCCATCCTAGATATTTAGGTGTTAGATGAAGATTTCATAAAGTAATGGGGATATAGGAGAGATTATCTCTACTATATCACTAAGTTTGGGGATCTAAAGAGAAAGAATGGTGAATCTATTTTAGACTTCACCAAGAGATTCAATAATATGTATGGTAGAATCCCAGATGAGATCAAACCAACTGAAGACTATGCCAAGATCACTTATGAAAATTCATTTGATGCAGATTTTTCCCTTCTACTGAGGGAAAGAAGATCCACCACTTTGTTGTTCATGCAGGAAGCAGCCATTGAGGTTGAATCCAACATCCTGGCATCAGATAGGTTAAAGACTAGGTCTGATAAAGACAATAAGAAACATAGAGAATATTCCCCTGCCTCCTCTAAACCAACCACATATGATCCCAAACTTGATGAAATGACTAAAACTTTGAAAGATCTGACATCTGAAATAATTAAGCTGAAATGGGAATATAAACAACCAAACAAATCTTTTCAAGGGGCTGGAAATAGAAATACAAATCAGTTCAGAAGTCCTAATGATGCACCTTAGATAATGCAGAGAGAAAGGAGGAATGTTGATGTTCAAAGGGTAGCACCTCCTTTCCAGGACAATCATATTGAGGAGATAGTTGTAGACAACAATGTTGTATATGATATTGTTGTACTTTTCAATGAAGCATATTATTATACTATTAATTTAACGCAACAAGAATATGAGGTAGCACAACTATCAAATCAGTTTGGTAATCAGATAGAGGAAGAAGGATTTATTCAAGGACAACCCCAGAAAAAATACGATTTGAGGATGAGAGGGGGGGGCTCCCAAAGCCACTACCTCTGATAAAAAAGAAAAAAGGTTGAAGCCCTTCCCAAGCCAAATCCAAAGAAATATATGTCATCTAAAGCTCAACAACTTCTCCCACCTAAACCTGCAGTCCCTAAGATAAATGAAGTTGATAGGATACCAATCTCTTTCAACCTAGAGAATGAGTTGAGAAGGATCAAGATCCCTGTGCCTTTGAAAGAACTGATGAAGAATGAACTTTTCAAAAAATGCATCATGAAAGTTCTGCAACCAACTTCTTCTATTGTATCTTATGATGTACTTAGTCTGCAGGATGAGAACCCAACCATTACTGTGGGTCCACACATTGAGGATGGATATGATGCTTCTCCACCATTTTATATATATTTAAATTTCCATGATAAGATCCTGTATAACTATCTTATGGACTCAGGAGCCTCGCACAATGTTATTCCCAAATTTGTTATGGAAGAACTAGGTCTAGATATCACCAAAACCTACCAGGACTTGTACTCCTTTGATTTTAAGAAAGTAAAATGTTTGGGACTGATAAAGGACATGGTGGTTTATTTGGCACAATTACCAATGAACAATGTAGTGATGGACATTCTTGTAGCTGACATTCCCCTGAAATTTGGTATGCTCTTATTCAGAACTTGGGATAAGAAGATTGGAGGATCATTACAAATGGACCTCACTTATGCCACCATTCCTGTGTTCGGAGGGGAACATAGGAGGCTATACATAGAGGTAATATTAGCTTATATCGTCAGTGACCATCAGAACCCAAGAAATCACCCAATTTATGTTGTTGAGAATGAGATCGACTCATCTGTTTTTCATTTAAATAATGATGAACCCAAAATATAGTTAGCCAATGCAAATATCAGCCACTGGAATATCAACAAAACAAAGTATGGAAGATGTATTTCGACGAATCTTCATCAAAATAAGGATATGGGGCAAGTATACCCCTCATTTCCCCTTCATGATAGGTAATAACACTCTCTTATATGCTGGAGTTTGAAACTACTAACAACATAGTTGAATATGAAGCTCTAGTGCTGGGATTGAGGGCTGCCAAAGACATGGCCATTGACTGTTTAGCAGTTTTTGGTGATTTTGATTTAATCATCAATCAAGTTAAGAACATCTATCAATATAAACAACAGAGGCTCAAGCAATACAAAAACAACGTATGGGACTTGATCGACAATTTGTTTCTAGCATTTAATATATCCTTCATCCCTAGAGAGGAGAATCAAAAGGCAGATTCTCTGGCCTTGGCTGCCAACACTTTTAGACCTCCCCTTTGTCCAAATATTAAATATCAGGTGGAAATCAAGCATAGGACAACCATACCAGACAACATAAATAACTGGAAAGTCTTTAGTGATGATCTAGAGCAGCAGAGGTTTATACAGAGCATTGATGAATTCTCCAATATCTCAATTGACCAAGAAATCCAAGAGGGTGAAAATAATGAATTAGAAAATCAACAAACATATCATCTACTAAAGATAGTAGTTGGACATGATATTGTGGAGCTAAAAACCAATCACATTCCAGGAGGACTAGTGCCACTGGAGAGGTTGTTTGACAGTATTGATGTTTCTAGAGAAGCTGCCATGAAGGATAAAGAAGGAGAGGTAACATATTTCAATATTGTGACCACTGAGAATCTTAGTATCATCAAGTTGTCTAAAGCATTAGTTGGAGAACAAAGGGACATGTATGTCAGTCTCATCAAAAAAATTGTTGATACTTTCACTTGGTTGTATGAGGATTTAAAAACATTTGACACTGATATCATCCAGCACAAGATACCTCTAAAGGCTGGCTCCAATCCATTCAGACAGAAGATTTGGAAATTTAATCCCATGTTGATGTCCATAATCGAGAAAGGGATGAAACAAATGTTGGATGCAAGGATTATTGTACCATTGAGGTACTCAAACTGGGTGGCCAACTTGGTACCTGTGAGAAAGAAAAACGAGGAGATACTCTTATGTGTTGATTTCCAAAATCTCAACAAGTGTTCTCTAAAAGAAAATTACCCCCTCCCCAAGATGGATCATATTTTGCAAAGGGTGGTAGGTTCCCACATGATTTCCTTGTTAGATGGATACTCTGGTTATAACCAGATAGCGTTGTGTGAAGAAGACAAAGAAAAAACAACATTCACCATCCCATGGGGAACATTCATGTATGACAATATGCCTTTTGGGATGATGAATGCAGGGGCCACTTTTCAGAGGGCCATGGACATATATTTCATGGGGGAAAAAGAAAAATGTATGGTTATATATTTGGATGACATCACCATTTTATCCAAGTCTGATAATGAACATTTGCAGCATATGGAGCAGGTTTTCCATAAATGTGGGAGATGCAAAATATCTTTGAATCATAGGAAGTCTCACTTTTCCATGCCAGAAGGGAAGCTCCTGGGCCACATCATATAAAGATGAGGTATAAAAATTGATCTGAAGCGATTTGATGCCATTCAAGAGATCAAAATCCTCAGAAATAAAAAGGTTATCTAGTGTTTCATTAGCAAGATAAACTTCCTGAGGTGCTTTGTGCCAAATTTCGTCGAAATCCTAAAGCCTGTCACTAACATCTTGAAGAAATATGTTGTGATAAAATGGTCACTAGAGGAAAAATCAACATTCCAAAGGATCAAGCAAGCTTTAGTTGAAGCCCCTATATTAGTCAGCCCTAACTATACCAAGGATTTCTTCATTTTTTCTTTTCCTTCCAAGGAGACCGTTGTTGTTGTACTACTGCAAAATAATGGAGAAGGGCATGAACAACCCATAGAATATTTTAGCAAAGATCTTTGAGATGCTGAGCTAAAGTATGATATATTATAAAAGTAGGCTTATACGGTGGTCAAAGCACTCAAGGCCTTCAGGGTATATGTGTTACAGTCTAGCGTAACAACCTCTGTTCCTAGCAGCAGTGTCAAAGAGATTCTGGTCTAGCCAGACAGTGAGGGGAAAAGAGGGAAGTGGATTTTCAAACTATTGGAGTATGACCTGCACATAAAATCCACCAAGCTTATCAAGGGACAAGGACTTGCCAAGTTCTTATCAAGATCAAACTTTAAGGTGCTAGAATTACATCAAAGCTTCACTCAATCATATGCGCCCATCATACGGCATGGACAAGAAAACAGGCAGGTATTTGAAAATTACTCCTCTTCACCTTGGTATAGAAACATCATTTATTTTCAGCAGCATCTTGAATGTCCACCATAGATGAAGAAGACGAAGGCCAGGTCCCTCAAATTGAAGGATATCAAATTCTGCATCTCAAACCAGAACTTGTATTGGAGGGGTCCTGTTGGCATCCTATTAAAATTCCTTGATGAAAATTAAGCCAAACAAGTCACAATGGAAATGCATAGAGGAGTATGTGGAGGACACCAGCATTGGAAGGCCACATCTCTCAAGATCCTAAGGGTAGGTTACTACTAGCCCACCCTTTTCTCAGATATATTTACCATTGTTAGGGCCTGCAATGAATGTCAGAAATTTGCAGAAAAACAAAAGTTACTATCACTACCCCTAAAACCTATCACTACTAGTGGTCCATTTCAGCAATGGGGGTTAGACTTCATAGGAGAGATAAATCCACCCTCCAGTGGGCAGCACAAGTGGATTCTCACTGCCATTGACTATTTCACCAAGTGGATCGAGGTTGTGCCCACCAGGAATGCCACTGACAAGGTGATCATGAATTTCCTAGAAACCAATATTTTTTCCAAATTCGGCTGCCCCGACAAGATTATAATGGACAACGCCCAATCATTCAAGTCCAAATCCATGATCAACTTCTGTGGCAGTCATAAAATTTCCTTGACACATTCCACGCCCTATTACCCTCATGGGAATGGTCTGGCAAATTCATCAAACAAAGCTCTCATCAGGTTTATCAAGAAGTTGTTGACCGAAAACAAGAAATCCAGGGACTCTAATCTCAAGTATGATTTGTGGGCCGACTGAATCAGCACCAAGAGTCATTGGGAACCTTTCCCTTTCATCGTTTCTATGGTCCATATGTTGTTTTTTCCACCCAGCTTGGTATACCAATCCTAAAATTATTGTAGGAAGAGATTGAGGAGCCAAATGACATCCAAAGGAGAATATATTAGATTATAGAGGTTCAACAAAAGAGAGAAGCACTAGATTAGAGGACCGAAGCATACCAGAACAAGATCAAAACAACCTTTGACAAGAAAACCAAGAAGGAGATATTTCAAGAAGGTGACATGGTCTTAAGGTGGGATGCCAAAAGGGATGACAAGCCCAAGCATGGTAAGTTCGATAACCTATGGTTTGGCCCTTTCAAGGTGGTTGAGGTTCTGGACAATAACACATTTATCTTGCACAATCTCAACAATACATAGATCTTCAGAGGCCCAGTAAATGGGTGCTTCCTGAAACACTATTTTGTTTAAGGATGACGGAAGGTCCCTCTTGTACGATAGATGCTTCCTGTTTGTTTTTTCATTTCACTAGTTAGTTGTGTGTGAATAAAGATTCCATATCCCAATAAAGGCACTGGGGTTAGATTCAATGTTAATTTTTTGAGATGCATGGCTGGAAGACAGAACAAATGTAAGAAAAGGGAGGTGGGGGGGAAGTTATTAAATTCAAAGGAACTGATATGTTGTTCTTATCACCTCGCAGGGAAGTGTTATCCCTGTTTGGAGCCAATGTTGTAACCTAGGTATGTACCCCTACCTCTCCTCTCTCATTTCCCTATGCCTTTATAAAAATTTTCCTCTTCTGGTTGATAAAGTTGGTTTCCCATATGTTCAATGACTTGGTTATCTTGATTGGATTGCTTGAATGATTATTTGCGCCGAATTATTTTTGTTTTCTTTGAAAGATAATTGCATGTCTGGTTTGATTTTGAAATACTTTTCATCATGTTTGCCACTAATTGAACATGTTGCAGGCCCACCAAGCCTTTCCTGTGCGGAGGAGACATCCAGGTCCACCAATTCCTTTGTATGAACAATAAGAAACCATGAGCGAAAATGCATCATTCAGAGCAGTCCATTTCGGGCTTGAAATACAAGAAAACAAACGGGTTCAATTTTCAGCCGTCAGATCAAGAAAATATTAAGTCACAACCATCCAATCTCATTGGAGAGATATCGATGGTGGGGAGGTATTGCGGGGATCGGGAAGAAAATAAAAGTTTATGCAAGTTGTGAGCCCGAAATCGCTCAGGATCATTGATATTTATAGATCAACAGATCAACGGTGGATATCAATCCCACTACAGACTATCATCTTCATTTTGTGCAGATTGGGAAGGAAAATTAAAGAGTGAGTGACTTGAGTCTCCGCAATAACTCGTGGTCATTGAAATTCAAGCAAAGGAAACCTATCAGGCGATATTGTACTTCAAGAGGAAACAAGAAGAAGCTGAGTGAGTAAAGGACTCCCAAAGGCCCGAAGCCCGGAGTTCATCTGGACCGTCCATCAATGAGGACACATAGTGCCAAATCTCTCACTTTGAATACTTATCACTCCAGAAGGTTTGCAGAGAAAATCACTAGAGAAAGCATTACTCGAACTCCCGAAGTGAATCTTGACTGTCCAAATCAAGAGTCCACATGCAGAAAGATATAACACTTCAGAAATACAACACTTCGGAGGATTGCGCGAGAAAGAAGAAGAAAACTCTCGAAGCCCGAACTCCCGAAGTGAATCTCGGCCATCCAAAACAAGAGGACATGTGGAGGTAGATTTCTCACTTTGGAGATACGACACTCCGGAGGATTGTAAGAACTATGCATTGAAAAGTCCTGAAGCCCAAACTCCTGAAGTAATTGTGGACCGTTGATCTCAAATCAACAAGGACCGTTGAAATTTGCAGCATATAAGAAAGGAATATCACCCGAAGAGACAAAGTCCTGAAGTCCCGAAGTGACGAGAGACTGCCACGTCAACCGGGTCCGTACTACTTCGGGATATTTTCAAGAACAAAATTCATAAACTCCTGAAGCCTTAAGTCCCAAAGACACATGTCACTCATACATCAGGACACATGGCATTCATTTCAGATCGCCACGTCACTGTGAGCCTATTGTCCCTTGACTAAGTTGTGGGAGATACTTGGTCATATTTGACCATTTTTGGGACTTCAACACCCTATCGAAGGAAGCACGCAAGACGAAGCATAGATCACAAGATATCGGTCCACTTTTGGGCCCCTTTTTAGGGTTTGGATTAATGTAATGGGAAAGGGATGTTGGCCTGTGGGATTACCCATGCTTAGGCCCACTTTTGTATGTATAAATAGATGTCTAGGCAAGGTAGAAGAGAGTTGATGGCTTAGTGCTAGTAATTAGATCTGTGTGATCGAATGTGGATTGTAAATGCTTTGTGCATGATTGTAAGAGACTTGTAGAGCTAAGTGCAAGTTGTTGTAGGAGGTTGTGAAAGGCTTTGTGTTGAAGTGCAAGGAAGAAGGATCTAGCGAGCTGCGCAGATATTTTGTCATGTGTGGAGTAAGGATTGTTGAGGCTCTGTGTTGTAATTGCTTGACCGAGATAATAAAGAAGAAGAGTTGGTGGACGTATCCCCAGGGTGGGGGTGAACCATGCAAATATGTGTGTGATGCTTTGTGATTTGATTCAATGTGTTTACTTCTTCTTCTGCTAAGTTCTTTGATATTTTTAGGAAGATCTACTTATGCTTTGTGCTCCTAGATGTGTATGAATGTTAGATCTGATGTGTATGAAGATGCTTAGTGTTGATCTACTAGATTTGATCTAGCTTACTGTTGCTAAGTGCTTGAATACTATAGATTAGTGTGAATGTTGTGAAGCTCTGTCCTATAAGAGAAGTGGTTATTGAATGTATATTGAGGAACTAACGGTGCTAAGTGCTCTAGTAAGTTGTATAATCACAGATCTATGTCCCAGCTAAGGTTGTAGACACCTGAGTCTTGCAACCACCCCTGCCTCTACCTTGGGTGATACTTAATCTGCTTCGTAGGTGTTTTCAAAAGGGTCTGTAGTTAGGGATTTGTTGGTGCGCTCTTGTAGCGTTGAACCCTAGGTCTGCCCCTGTGCCAACAAATGGTTCTATTTCCAGGACCGGAACTGTGATTGTTGGGAAATGAGAAAGAAAAGCTTTGTGCAAAGATTCAATCTAGAAATCGTGAAAGCTCTATGCGTAGATCTGTTGCCCTAGTGCGCAGTGTTCTACTTAATCTGTGAAGCTTTGTGCCAAGAAAGAAAGGTCAGATCTGTAGAAAAGAGGAAAGATATGTAATCTTTGTGCTCTGATAAAGGTAAGAATAGTCAAAAGTTTTTAGATCTGGAATCTTTGTGCTCTGCAAAAGTAAAATAAGTGAAAATTTTTTAATATGGATCTAGGTATGTTTGATAGATTTTGTCCTAGCTTGGAAACTAGGGCTCTGATAGATGAAACAAAGTTTGATATGAATAGATCTGATGGATATGTTATGCCTATGCATAGAAAGAATGTCTGGACTAACAAAAATATGTAGGATCCTCAAAAGAAATTTTTGCATGCTAGCTACCATAACCCTAGTGCACAGTACAGAAGAGGTTGGGGATCATTTAAAAGAAAGAGAGGATTAACCCTATGTTACAGCTGCAGAAGACCGGGACATCTTGCTAAGGAATTCCCTGGTGGAAGACCTAGTTGTCTCTGTTGCAAAGCTTTGGACCATGAAGTATTAGATTTCCCTAGAATGATTTCTAAAATTGAAGGCATGAATCTAAAAGAAGAAAACCCTAAGGAAGATCCAGAAATAACAGAACCCCAGAGAGAATCAAACAAGATTTTACTACAGATACAAGACACCTTGAATGATCAACGACATGTTAGATTATCAGAGGTTTTTAAAAAGAAAGAATGCATCGAGGTAAGAATAGGAGACTTTGACATTGATTGTGTTCTAGATGAGGAAACACAGGTGAATGTTATGATAGAAAGAACTTGGGAAGCTATAGGGAGGCCTGTTATGACCCCTTCACTGAGTGGAATAGAGTTATTCATAGGGAAACTAGTGAACCTATGTGGAAGGCTCAATCAGATATCTATGAATGCTAATGGAAATTCAACAGAAGAAGATTTTGACATTATCAAATTTATTGAGGACAGCGCCTCGTTTACTATGTTACTTGGAAATCCTTGGATTGAAAGAGATCAAGCTAGAAAGAAGGAATAAGAAAAAGTTTTATAACAATAGAGACAAGATTTAAAAGACTTCATGACCAGAAGGATCATGCAGTTGATTGAAGAATAGGAGAACAGATCGAAGCTATATCACACTAGGAACCCAAATGTCAAAGTTATCAGAACATCAGAGGACTCACAGAAGACTGAAGTTTCTATCTCAGATAAAGAAGAGATGTTATACCTGAACTCTAAGAAAGAACCTCAGCAGCACGAAGTAACTATATCCAAGGAAAATAAGAGCCAAAACGGGAAAAGAACTACTAAAACGAAGCTCACTGGAAAGAAAGCTAGAAATTTAAGTAAGAAGAAGGCAAAGATTGAAAAGTTGCAAGAGATTCCAGATAGAACATCGCAGAAAGAAAACTTGCAGAATGCAAGCTTCGCTGAGATATCAGAACAATGACCTATGGCACTTCTCTGTGATGAAGCAATATAGTCATTGGACTGATATACCCGTTCGAATTCCTCCCCGAACGGACAGAAAAGCATTAAAGGATCATCACTAGACTGTTGGACCGCACCATAACAGACAGATCAACGTTAATGGAAGCTTCATGCCCGTTGCAAGCAGACCGTTGCTAAATTTCATATTTAGTTCGTCTTGCCATGCACGAAGAACAATTTTTCCCAACTGAGAATTATAAGCCCACCGTATAGTAGTTGTATACAGTGGTCATTGTGATCTGGTTGGTCATCCTAGTATAGTATCTGAGATCATTGTGAACCCTGACTAATTTTTCTTTCCAAGCGCGTATGTTCGACGAATTTAGCACAACTGAAGAATCTGCAAGAGAGGTACTCTCTAGCCTCATAACCGAAAGAGTCACATTGGAATAAGGGTTGTCTACATGTTTACAGGCATCCTCGATGAGAGGAGTGCAAGCCTCCTCGTTGACTACTCAAGCAGGAACATCCCAAGCCGGCGTAGAACACAAAACCAAACATAAATATGATAAGGCCAATGCGAGGTTGGTTCCATCCATCCTACCTGCTTACATACCACCTCTGAGTAGTGCGATCAACAAAGACAGTTTGCCTAGAGACTTCAAGTACACTCTAGTCACTATGTACCTGCCGAAAGGGGTACGTGCAGTCCACGTAGATCAAGACAAGATTGCAGCATTGAAGTTTAGTGACTTCAACCTAAGGGATCGTAAATTCTACAACACACTTTCCCCATACAAGTACCTAACCAAAACCAAGGGAAATAACTTGAATATTGTCCCTCGGTAATGGACTATGAACCTCACGCAGTCCAATCTGTTGAACATCATGAAGATCCCACATTTTGGATGTCACCAAGAAGTGAATGTCTGTGTTAAGCTACTCCTAGTGAGCTATCATGGAGGATACCTATGGTTGAACTTCCACATCACAGTTGATCCACTGATGATCAATAGGATCACAGGTCTTAACATGTAGGGCCCTAATCCCCATGACTACTATCCTGGAAAGACCGCAGACTGCGCTCTTACTCAAAAGATCAAAGAAGCTTATGGCGATGTTGAGAAAGGAGCATGAGGCTACAAGGTAGCCTCTATTCAAATCGGCGTAGTGTGCCTTGCATGTCATTTGACCGCAAGGAAGCTCGTTCGCAAGAATCGACCCACGCAAGTATCTGGATTTGTAGTTGACCTCGCAAGAAAGTGCGCAGAGGGACTACAAATGAACTGGGCGAAGTACCTAGTGAATCAACTAGAGATCGACTGCAGAGAAGCCCAGGATTAGGGGCATGAATTCCATTTTAGCTGGCTCTTGATACTTATAGATTTCATTGCATGGGAGCTACTAGAAGATTAAACCTTCCCGGACCTCAACCTTTTTGAGCCCTTAGCCGCGAAGTTCAATACCTTATGGTACTTGAATGATATGATCAAACAATGGAAATCCAATTCTGTATTCCACACCTACTACAATCATTTGAAGCACGTCATCCAGTTTGAACCTTGGATAACCCTAAATACCCTCTTCAGGTCTAGGCTCTTAATGAAGTTCAGCGTGGACCGCCACTTCATTTACATAACAGCTCGCACTGAAGAGAACAAAGAGCAGTTACAGTCTTATTATAAGCTGACAGAAGAAGACTTGGAGGAAATCACCAAGGAATGGTCAGCATACCTCCTTATTTCAGAAGACCCCGTAGAATTTTCCTACATTGACAGCCCAGAAGCTGCGCAGGATACACCTGGGCCCAGTAAGATGAAGAAAACAATGAAGACAAAGAAGGATGAAGAAATACAGGATATAGACAACAAATCTGTAAGGACTGCATCCATTACACCTGAGAAAGAAGGTAATGATGAAGAAGTCAAATAGAGGCCAAAAGATGAAGAGGACTCGTCGAAGAAAAGGAAGGTTTCACCTCTTAAACCTTCCTCCCAGAAGAAACCTAGAACCCCTGTAACCAATATTAAGACCATGCTCACCCCAGATGAATTCAGTTTCCTCCTCGCCACTATGAACGAATCTATAGAAGAAATAACAAAAAAGTAGGAAGCCAAGAAAGAAGCAATGTATAACAGAATTGAGAGTGAGATCCAAGGAGTGCAACAGGCACTTCAGTCTAGCTGCACAATCTCCACTACACCCCTGCCAGAAGGAACAAAAAAAGAGGGAGATGAACCAGTTCAACTCCGCAAGATTGCTGCCACAATCGAAGCATGCCTTCGAAAAGAACGGGAAGAAACCACATAGGCCACCCAGGCCTTAAAGCAAGCACAGGAGGAAATCATCAAGAAACTTCGAGCTACGCAACAAGAGAGGGACGCTCTCCAAGAAAAATTGGAAGAAGACAGAGCGAAGATCCAAAAAGAAAAGGAGAAACTACTCGCGAAGGAGATTGGGATCGAAGAAGCAGTCAACAGAGAATTTCTCTTTGTGAATGGCTTAGAGAAGAAAGCATAAGAACCCTTAGAATGCCAAGTGATGAATCTTGTTGAAGTTATTCAACAACTTCAACAAAGAGTCACAAAATTAGAGCTTCAGACCATACCAAGTACCCCGCAAGAAGAGCGCGACCAGCGAGAAATGACTGCTCAGAGCACAGTAGAAAGGATTAAAGCACTCACTGAGGAATGAAAACAATTAAGTAGCAGAAGTGCGCAGATACATGAGAACCTAACCGAGAATCCTGAATTGCACAAATTTGAGTTGCATCTCTAGGAGGCGAAGCATGAAGCCGAAAAGCTATAGGTGCAGTTGAAGTCCCTATCACCCATAGAGAAAATGAAACGGTCTTCTGAGCAGCGCATAGCAAAACAGCAGATCCATATAATCCAGAAAAAGGTAATGGAAGTAACTCAACAACTTCAATCTTTGTAGGATAAGTCATGTCAGCTATTTATAGAGATCGAGAACCAAGGAACAAAGCTAGAACAGGTCATGAATTCAGCACAGCAACGCCTAGAAGGGCCGGTGAATGTCGCACTCATCCAGGAGTTCACTGAGCAAGAAGCAATTGCAATGAAGCAGGTCGAAGCAGCTCGAGCCAAGCTCGAGGCATTCGAACTAGAATTGATTAGACTTGAGTGACTTGGGACGAGTCACAGGTGAGTATTGGTGGCCTGTTGGACCTTGACCAAGTTGTGGGAGATACTTGGTCATATTTGACCATTTTGGGACTTTGACGCCCTATCGAAGGAAGCACACAAGACAAAGCAGAGATCACGGGATATCGGTCCACTTTTGGGCCCCTTTTTATTGTTTGGGTTAATGTAATGGGAAAGGGATGTCGGCCCATGGGTTTTCCCACACTTAGGCCCACTTTTGTACATATAAATAGATGTCTAGGCAAGGTAGAAGAGAGTCGATGGCTTAGTGCTAGTAATTAGATCTGTGTGATCGAATGTGGATTGTAAATTCTCTATGCATGATTGTAAGAGACTTTAAGAGCTAAGTGCAAGTTGTTGTAGGAGGATGTGAAAGGCTTTGTGCTTAAGTGAAAGGAAGAAGGATCTAGCGAGTTGTGCAGATCTTCTGTCCTGTGTGGAGTAAGGATTGTTGAGGCTCTGTTCTGTAACTTCTTGACCGAGATAATAAAGAAGAAGAGTTGGTGGACGTAGCCCCAGGGTGGGGATGAACCATGTAAATCTATGTTAGATGCTTTGTGCTTTGATTCAATGTGTTTACTTCTTCTTCTGCTAAGTGCTTTGATATTTGTAGGAAGATCTGCTTATGCTTTGTGCTTCTAGATGTGTATGAATGTTAGATCTGATGTGTATGAAAATGCTTAGTGTTGATCTACTGGATTTGATCTAGCTTACTATTGCTAAGTTCTTGAATACTATAGATTAGTGTGAATGCTATGAATCTCTGTCCTATAAGCGAAGTGGTTATTGAATGTATCTTGAGGAACTAACGGTGCTAAGTGCTCTAGTAAGCTGTATAATCACAGATTTGTGTCCCAGCTAAGGTTGCAGACACCTGAGTCTTGCAACCACCCCTTCCTCTACCTCGGGTGAGACTTCATCTGCTTCACAGGTGTTGCTGAAAGGGTCAGTAGTTAGGGATTTGTTGGTGCGCTCTTGTAGCGTTGAACCCTGGGTCTACCCCTATGCCAATAGAGCTCGTACTACTCCGAAAATTATACAAACTTTGCACCTAAATTGGCCCCACTGCTAAATCAGATAGGGGAGTTATAATATGGTAAATGGATATAACTTTAGCAAGGGCGCTAAAGTAGCAGGGTCACCCAGATCGCAGATCGCAAACATGATCGATGACCAAACTTCATAGCAGGGATGAAAAATGCTCTAACGTTAATTTTCCAGAGTGGTCCCACAATTGAAACCATGGTATAACTTATGAGGTATGTGGCAGTTGGTGGTGGATTGTGGGAGTCGGAGTGGTGTGGATCCAAACCACCCTCGACAACATCTGCAATCACATGCTTATATGACATCAGGTCACCACGTCACTCTGAGATATTTTCACGCTGCACATACAGTTGTATCCATTGGCCTCCAACAATGTGCGCGCATGCCATGATCAATGAAAAACTCAACTCTATCACTTTGAATGAATTTCTTCCATAGTCTCAGTTCATTCCAGCACTTGAATCAGTCTAGTTTCATCGCTAGTGTTAGTTTTCAATTATTCAGTTTAAGACTTTGTTTAGTTTAAAGAACAATAAGTGGTCTTCTATGTGTGATAAGAACCACTCTTTTTTATTAATTCAAGTGTGAAGTATACATTGTTGGACTCCAGTAGTGTTTTAGTCAAGTTAATTAGTCGCTCTACAATTGTTAATGTAGAGTTACGTCCCATTCCCAAATGGATGATAGCCACTGCAAATCTGATAAATATGCAATTTTTGTATGTTTTGAGGGGTTGGATTTTTGGGAAAGGATAGCAATACATAAGACTGGTTGGAACCGTTCTATGCATGGATTAAATCTCTCTACCTAGTGAATATATTATTGATGACAATGTTTCGTTCAAATATTCATGTGTTTTTATCTTATCTTGAATGCAGTTTTGATTTGTGAAAAGTACATTTCATTTCCTTTAGCTATTGTATAACTCATCTTTATTGATATGAAACCTGTGAAAATAGATAATGCTTGGTGAATTTTGGCCCTTGGGTATG
>JASDQU010012125.1:104152-121141 GCA_032191745.1 Picea mariana | reverse complement strand
CTGTGGACTCTGTGGGGGTTCCTTTTTCATAAGTAATCTCCAAGGCTTAAAAAATGTGATAAACCAAAACCAAGGAGAATGTTCCTTTTTCGTAAATTTAGTCTCTCAAGCACAAAAAAGGGTTAAACTTATGCTTGATAATACTCTTCTAGCGAACTGAGGTTCCTAGAGTATAACTTTATTCGTACAATTGACCATCCAGACCAAAAAGGGGTAAACTACTGCCAGATAGACGTGCCTTCAGATTTGACTTTGGCGAGCGTGAAGGGAAACAAGATCACTCGACAATATTTTCATGTTTAGAGAGTCTGAAAAGGGATTAAAGAAGACTCCAGAAGGCTACAACTCATGCATAATACTGGTTTAGGTAGAGCCCACTGCTAGGCTCATACCAAGAGTCTCTTCAATAGTCAACTTGGAAAGTCCCCCAAAAGGGAATAAAACACAAACCACGGTGTAAGTCTTCCCATGGTATAGAAACTGTAGTCATGGAAAACAAGGAGGGTCGACAGTCCCAAAGGGTGAAGTAAACTGACCATATTACATATGACGATGGAGGCTCTGGCTAGGACTGACAGAGTCTATCAGCGAAGAATCACAAGCACAAGGGCTTGAGGATCTACAAACAGTGAGATCAGACTCAAAAGAAGACTCAAGATCACTTGGACGAAGAGGGGGAAGAAAGGGCTCCCATGCCCCCATTGGATAAACCAATGGATCAATTATTGCGACCAAGTCTCGAGAAGGCAAACATGATTGCACAAGTTCCTGCTCAGAAGAAATTGAACACCGAGGATAAGACACCACATAATTAAACTATGGCGGGGTAGAATCTACGCGAACACTAGGAACATATAAATGGGTAGCCTGAACTAACGTCAAATTAGGATGGTGATTATCAAATGCGAGCTGGTCGATAGTGACAATGATTCCATTATGTGAGAAATGCATCACCCAGAAGAGAGTAGACACCACAAAATTCATAGCATATACATAATCACGCTCGAGAAGCATATTGAAATCTAACGGGCCTTGAACCACTATAACATAGAAAAGGAAATTCTTCCCACCTAATGAGATAGTAAAATGAGGAAGAATCTCCAAATATTCACTAGGACGTCTGTCAAAATCCAACAACTCATGTGAAGCAATCACAAGCTCAGGAGAACCTAAAGCTTGCCAAACCGAGGAGGATAAAATACTTGCTGAGGATCCATCATCCACAATACATTGATAAATTTTTATTGAATTAACTTCAACCCTTATTTAAAAGGGTGTAGAAGAAGGAATACGAGGCTCAACAAGGTCATTCCAATCAAAGGAAACCATCCTAGGGCTTGGAGGGGGTGTGCTCGAAGTGAGCGGAATGCCCCCGTGTTCTGAAAGTACTAAACTAGTAATGCTAAAAAAATAGTCGGCAAACACATCACTCCCCAAGAGAAGAGTGGGATTAGCTGAAGATTGCATTGGCGTGACCACTTTGGTAGACTTGACACTCTCCAAGAGAAGAGAGGGATCAACCGAAGACTGCATCAGCGTGACCACTTTAGTAGACTCGACACTCTCCAAGAGAAGAGAGGGATCAACCGAAGACTGCATCGGCATGACCACTTTGGTAGACTCGACACTCTCCAAGAGAAGATAGGGATCAACCGAAGACTACATCGACATGACCACTTTCTCAACCACTAGTTGAATAGGCTGCAAGATAACATGGTCTACAGGCACATCACCCCCCAAAATAGGAGTGGGATCATCTGAAGATTGCATCGACACGACCACTTCATCAAATAAAGGTTGAATATACTATGAGGAAACCTTAGAAGACTCAGAATCAGAAGAGATTTCAGATAGAGACCACAATCTTTGTACCTATGGAATTCCAGGGCACATATGAGTAAGTTGATCTCCCTTGCAAAGCTTACAAGGGAACTTAGGCTTACGTCCTATCCATCTAGGTTTCTCAATAGAATCAATTCCCCCAGCATGACTAGCAATGGTTGGTTGCACATCTCCAACATGACTTGCATAGGTTGGTGATGGGTCGATAACATGACTCGCAGAGGCTACATACCTATTACCAGAATGACTAGCAGTGACTAGACTTTTTCCCCCAGCATGACTTGCATAGGTTGGTTGTTGAAATCCAGTATGAATTGTAGGGACTAGGTTCATTCCCCCAACATGACTTGCATAGGTTGGGTGCTGGTCTTCAACATGACTTGCAGAGGTTGACGACCCTCCAACATGACTAGCAAAGGTTGGTGATTTTTTCTTCCTATTCTTCCTCTTTCTATGTTGTTTAGACTTCCGATTACTAGTATCTATACTTTCACCAGAGAAGGTAGAAGGAGGAGGAGAAGACTTCGTTGACGAAGGAACATCAAAATGATTCCCATGACATAAAGTTCTTAACTAAGAAGCGTCAAGAGAATTCGGGACATTTGGAATGGTACCCAACCAAACTGGTAGTCCCACATTCAACCCAGGAATGTACAAAGTGGCCATCAAAGGGACACCAACGTTTCTGAAGAAAGGAAAAGCACAAGAATCCCCTTGCGAAGGGGTTCCTTGGTTCATATTGTTAGGAAATTTTGCCATGAATATATTATGCACATGTTCTCCCCTTCTGGGATCGTTCAAGTTCGTAAAAGTCTCACACACTGAGTCTGGTGAACCAATGGTATAAAAACAACACCTATAAAGAGGTGGCTCCACGATTCTAAGAGGAATACCAAAAATTAATCATGACCGACATAGTGGGCAGTCTACCACCTTAGGTCAAAGACCCAAATAAATGACTGACTAACTCACTATGGAAAACTATGGAGCATAGAGTACACATTAAAAATTACTAAAGGAAAACAAAGCAGATGACTATCTAGTAGGAAGGAGAGTTACGCCAATCAACACTAGAGAAACTAACCAGTGCAAGTGAAAATCAAACATGGAAGCACCCTCTAGGTATAATCTGCAAAGCATGATCCGAAATATTCTCCAGGTACCGCGGTATACCCTTGCAGTCACCTGTGTAAGTCCCTAGAATATGGGAAACTAAGTTGCCAAGTCACAGTCAATCACCAGGCGGGTACAGTCGACAATCGGGCAGATCATAATGAGCATGATAACAATTATGAAACCTATCAAGGGTATCGAGAGAAAATGGTCTGGAAGACAACAGAGGATCTCAAACAGATTTGAGGTCCACGAAGCTCCGTAGGCAAATGCAGTTGGCAGTAATCCCAAGACAAATCCTCAATATGTGTTCCCCCCTACGTTCAACCCGGCTTTGGAGGGGTTATCTCTGTTGCCTTTCCTCACGTGACCTCATGTTTATCCCCTGTGTTAGAGGGGGGTCCGAGATAACTTTTATGACACTGGACTTTAACACTCCCTAACTCTGACTCGAATGTTTGTTTAACAACCTTGAAGAGTTTCCTCTCCAACCTAATTCAAGGCCCTAACCCTAAACTATTTGGTTGACCCTACAAATACAAAAAGTCTAGTTTATTTTAGATTAAGAATTCCTTTTAAAGGCTTTATTTACTCATGGGATATGGTGGCAAAACTTGTGATGTTATAAATAGACGAAAAGAGGAGAAAATGAAAGTACTTGAAAGAAAAAATACTTCATAAGAAATTTTTTACAACGAACTCTTTGTAACCAACTTTTCTTTAAGTAATGTTTTTCAAGATCTTTAAAAAGAAGACTTAAAAACAAAATTTTGCTTGACTACAAGATACTTAAGTTTTAAGAAATCAGTAAAGAACTTTAAAAATTAACTCTTTTTCCTTTCTAGTAAAATAACCAACTCTAACTACTTTACGAAACTGAAAACAAAATCTTTTTTTTTTAAATTGCTTCAAACCAAAAAAATTGAAATAAATATTTTTTCTCTTTTTTCAAAGAAAATGAAAGGGGTAAAAAGAACAATAAGACAAGAATGAAACATATGTTTGGCCCAATTCAGATCACATGGAATCACTAAAGAAACCAAACACACAGATCAATAATTCAAATACTTTCTTAAAACCCTTTAAGAAGTAAACACAAGAAACTTCAAAAATGACAAGTAAACTGAAATCTAACCCAAGATATGGCTCTAAAAACAAAGACTCTGAACTCTATCAAGAAACCCTGAGAAGTATAAACCTCAATCAGGAAAGAGGTTGGTTGCCTCTTTTTCAAAAAAAATCTTGAACCAGATACACTATTGTTGGTTCAGCAGTCTGCGTATGTATGCAAACTATTTACTGAGCAGGGAACGTATGTACGTGGGTTGACTCAATGCAGGGCACGTACACCTCTGTATTTCCTTAAAAAAATAAAGAAACAAATAGTCTTATAGGGAAAGAAGAATTGGTATGGCACCTGAAGGTGACCAAAATCCCTTAAAAAACTCATAAGACTCAATAGAAAATCGAAACGAAGAAAAACCAATCAGAAACCCAAAATCCCCTAAAACCCTAGAGGCTTCCCTAGTATGGTTGCCAGTTCTTCTAGCATGAAAAAACCTCCTATGACTACACCAGGGTTCAAAATGTAGGCATATCAATTAACCATCTAAAATTCAATTACTTCTATAAACTACCCTAAACATACCAAAACTCATATGAAGAAAGAAAGGAAAAGGAGATCGGGTAACTATACCTTGAATCCCACATCTCGTGATGACCTCCTCATGCTTGGAAGTTTCGCTGACTGCAAGCCTCCTCCCAGGGCTAACCTGCATCCAAATATTGACAAACATGAAACGATAAGCATGTTATTCCATATACAAATTATGGTTAGATGTCAAAATGTCGAAAACATAAATCAATAAAATCACTTAAGACACCATCATTTGGGACAGGAAAAATAATTCTTTTATTAATAACACAATGATTATACCTTTACAATCAAATTCGGCTACCATCTGCGAACCTGGTCCGAGCTCCTCTTAAAAAATCTCCAAGTGCACCTTTGTATAAGCTTCTCCTCTCAAACTTATGATCTTTTCTTGGGAAGTGAATGGGTTCTGATGGAGGAAAAAGGGGCTAATGAGGGAACGCTGAGGCAATTCTCACAAAAGGGTTGCAATAAATTGGGCAAGGAGGGGATGTGAAATTAGGCATAGTTTCATTGTTATTATGTCTAGATGTAAAATGAGACCCCAACAACTCCTTTTGTATGACAAAAGGATGGTTATTCAGTTGGGTGGCGAGCTATAGTCGGTGGATTAGTTGGGAAACTACCCAATATCCCATAATCTCAACAAATTCCTTGCAATGTTTTATTTTTTACAACTTTTGCAAGTATACGCGGGTTGTAATAGTGTATCATGTGTATGTACGCGAGTTGTAGTGGTGCAATAAGTGTATGTACGTGGCAAGTAATGGTTCAGGGTGCGTACATATTCAAAAAATTGGTTTTTTAAGAAGAGAAACTCAATAGTGCTTTGGCAAAAAATGAAAGTAATAGGGCCAAGGCCATGTATGCATCTGTAGAGAAATTTAGGGTTATAACAAGGTGGCCTAGATTTCCCTTTAGCAGTTAGGTGCAGAATTTAGGACCAACATGACCTATTTTCAAGATCATTTTATTCTAATGATTTGTCTAGGGAAGAGATACTTCAGACGTTAAAAAAACAAGAGATTCAAAATCCGAAAGATGCCATGACATCAATTGTGAGAGACTCCATGGAATCGATTATGAGAATGTGGGCACACTAACCAATGGGGTAAAAACCATAGCTCCAAGTAGAAGATAGGCTCTTCACTCTAACTCTCCTCTAAGTGATATTTAAGAAATTATGTTTAATACTAATAAAAATTTTCCATGAGATTTGATTTAGGAGTACTCACCATTATATCTCCTTGCCCTAGGTATGTATGATCTCCTTGCCATTGCAGTTTGAAGCAAATCCCATGTGGGTCTCTATCTCCTTTCCCTCACGAGTATCTATCTCAGCCTTGCCCTCAGTTTCATCTATAGTATTGATGTCCTTACCCTCCATGCCCTCCATTCAGTGATGTATCTCCTCCTCATGCAGTTGTTTCATTCGACCTTTGTTTCATGCACAATGGTCTCACGGATTGACACATTTTTTTTTTCCTTACCCTCCATTCCCTTTGATTAGTGATGTATCTCCTCCTCATGAAATGGTTTCGACTGACCTTTATTTCATGTGCAATGGATTTTTGGATTAACATTAAAATATTGTTTTAAATTTTAGTATGGGAATTATGTAACATATATTATATATGTAATATATAATATATATTCATCCCTCAATGGGGTAGCTCAATTGAAAAGTTTCTTGATATGAAGTGTTATGTTCGATAAGGTTATGAGTTCATGTTGGGTATGTGTTATATTCTTTGCATGTGTGTGTGTGTGTGGGTGCGTCAGATACGACGACTTTGCTATTTTTAGCGGATTTTTGCTATTTTTAGCTGATTTGTAAATTAGTCCCGGATTAAGGGATTAGGGTTTTGGTATCTACAGAATACCTAAAAACATTGTATATATTGTATGGAGAATGGTGAAATTCGATATAATGAAAAAGAAAGGTCTTCCCGGTTGAGGGTTTCCGGTAAAGATCTCTGTGTATTCTGTGTATGAGCCATTGATTAATTTCTGTATTGCTTAAGAATATATATGCATTGCTTTACTTCACAGGTTTAAAACTTACAGTTCAAATCCCCCGATTTACCCGTGTCTATGGAAGGGGAACATGTATGGCACCTGGAGGTTATAGTGGTAGCAGTCAGAATTGAACCTGTGTCACGCGAGTACAAGACTAACCAGTTGATGATTCGACCAGTGTATATATATATATATATATATATATATATATATATATATATATATATATATATATTCTATATTACATACATAATATATGTTACACATATATATTATATTTTACATATAATAATATGTAATATATAATAGTAATATGTAATAGTTTGTTGCACAAGACCCTAACGGATCTCGTCTTCAAAGGCCAATGAAGGATATGTTACCAAATCATTTTTCAACGGCCTTAAGAGAATTTATGTTTCAATATTTGAGAGGGACAATGAAAAATCTTACCGATATAAAAAATGAAGAGAATGATTGATTTTGTATGATGATTAAAGAAGATTCCATGGCATTATAAAGAGTCCCACATCGTCGATGAACTAGGGTCCTTTAGCATGAGCTACCATAGTGTCATCTCCACAATGAAAAATTCTATAATGATTTTTTTTTTCACATAGGTCAATCATACATTATATGCTTTAGAAAAGATCCATAATATTTGGATATCCAAGCTTGTAGGTATTTTTTCTTTATCCATAAGCCACTGAATCAACATATCAATATTATGTGCGTTGAGTAATATTTATCATCCTCCTTGAATAAGGAGAGATCCAACTTCAAAACTATCATGGAGGAAACCTTCTTAATGGAAAAGGATCACCTTGAAGGTTTACCTAAGCAAAACAGATTCTTAAAGGGGCTGACCTTCCGATGGGAGGAGGATCCTTTAAGGTAGAGGCACGTTTAACACTAACCACAAGGGAGAAAACCTTCCCCTTTAGAGAATTGCCTCACTTTCACCAACAAGGGGCATGCAATCATCTATCACTATTACAACAAATGCATCCTGACATTTAGGTATATACCTAAATATTGATAACTCTTCTATTTTTTTGGTAAAACATAAGATTTTTTTTACAAAAATCCCCCCTCTCTATATATATTAGGAATATTCTTATGAAACTTATTAATAAACCAAAATGTACAAAAAATATTACAAAAAAAGGTGTGAGACGAGATGCTTAGAAAATAAAATAATCAAATATTTAAGGATGCCCTATTAGGTTAGATCTACATTTATTTTCTACATAAACATGATACCAACACTAAGACCATTATTAAAAGAGCATTTTGAAAACCAAGACATCTCAAATCACCAAGAATATAACAATGTAATATGGCCAACTACTTTGCAACCTTAGGCACTAGCCCATTACAACATGAAGGATATTAATGTCCAAATTAGAGTCCAAATTAATGTCCATGTTAGTCTTCTCTAACATAGAATGCTAAAAAGTAACCAATTTTGTTTGTCCTCATTTCTCCATGAGGATATTATTAAGATTATTTTTGTTCTATAACTGTGTCCATGTTTACCTTTCATTGTATGTCCCATTGAATGCTCATTGAACATGAATTTACAAACTATAAAAATTAGCTTCTCAAATTTGGATGATAATTTTCGATGTTTACACATCCATCAACATGTCATAGTAACTTTCAATGCTTGGGCATTAATTTAGATTCAGAATTTGGATTCCAAGGGACCCAATGACAAGTTGTATTAGTATCCAATATTTGGACACCATCATGGGAACTAGATATGCTCAATATGGATGTTAATAAGAAATCATGATTGTGTACTTATAAAAATATATTAGTAGCTTGTTGACTATGATGATGATGATGATGACAAGGACTACGACAATCACGATGACACCGATTATTATGACCGTGGTGATGATGACGACGACGATGATGATAATGAATATGGAAATGATGATGACAATGATGATGATGATGACGACAACGATGATGATGATGATATGATGGTGATCATGAGTACAATGGAAATGATGATGATGATCATGGAAATGGAAATGACAATGATGATGAAGATGATGATGATGATGAAGATGACAACGAAAATGATGATGAGGAGGAGGAAGAGGAGGAGAAGGAGGATGATGACGACATTGTTGATTATGGTGATGAAAATGATGAAAATGATGATGTTGATGATGATGACAATGACTATGATGACAATGCCAATGATATTGATGATGGCGATGAGGAGGAGGAGGAAGACTAGTAAGATGACAACAATGTTGATTATGGTGATGACAATGAAGATTAATGACGATGATGGTGAAGAAGACTACATGGTGATGATCCATGACAATGTCGATGATGATGAAGAAGACAATGACGACGACAACGATGATAATGATGACCATGACGACGAAGACGATGATGATGATGATGATGATGATGATGACAATGGCAATGATGATGATGATAATTCTTTATGGTGATGAGAATGGTGATGATGACGATGATAATGATGGTGGTGATGCCAATGATGATGAAAATGGTGATAACGATGACAATGGTGATGACGACAACAACAATGATGACAATGACAATGTCGATGATGGTGACAAAGACAATGGAAATGACGATAATGATGACGACGATGACGGAAACGACGACGATGACCGTGATGTTGATGATGACAACTGTGATCATGATGATGATGATGATATTGATGATGATGATGACGACGATGATGATGATGATGATGATGATGATGATGATGAAAATTGTAATGATGATGAGGATGATGATGATGAAAATGTTGATTATGGTGATGATAATGATGATGATGAAGAGGAGGATGACGACAATGATGATGACGATGATGATGATGACCATGTTGATGATGATGGAAATGCCAATTATGATGAAAATGGAAATGATTATGATGATGGCAATTGTAATACCCATGTTTTCCCCAGTTTGTAAATATAATCGTTATTATTGTCAAAAATAATGATCCCCCTATTATCTATGAATTTTGAAAGATTTTGAACCTTTTCTAAGGATGTGATGTAAATATTTATGTTATTAATATAAAAGGAAAATGTTGAATAATTGTTGAAGGGGATTTCCTATACATATTATGATTCCATGAGAGGGAATGGTGAGGGGAACTAGTAATGGTTGAGATTACCCCTACTGGGCTAGTACTCTGTTGGATTTAAAATGCTTAGACCCAGAACAATCCTCTTTCCCAAAGAAATTATATACCACTCAAGATGGTAGTTGGGAAGTCTTCCTCAAGATTCAATGAGAGGATGGGCAAAGTACCCATCTGGAATTTTCCTGATATGACCCATAAATTTGGGGATTGGACCCATAAAATCTTGTTGTAGAAGGAAAGAAAAAGGGGAAAATAGTGGGAAGAGAAGAGAGGATGCACACAAATGGGTCTGGAAACCAATTCTAAAAAAGAAGAGTAGGTGAATCTCTCTAGTTCTAAAGAAAATTGAGAGAACATAATTTTCTAGGTCCAAGAACCACCGACAACACCTCAAAATCAAGATGATAAATGGGGTTGCAGAGAATTTAATTGATTGAGTGAGAAATAATAGTAGGCCCCCTTGCTTGGTAAATTATATATTGGGCTACCAAGTTCCTGTGGGAGAAGGAGAGAAACCTTAGTCCCTTGTTGTTTAATGAGAAAAAAAATAGATTTTCCCTCATGGCATCATACTCTGGGTAGGGGGTGGCCAGATGTGAAAACATAGGAGAAACTATGCCTAAGGTTGGGTGGAAGTGGCACACTCTCCAGCAGTTGTCAAAAATTCCTGAATTTCAGATTAGTGTTTATTTAGTATTCTAGATATAAAATAGTATGAAAAAAAAAAATATTTTAGCTAGAAATGGTAGAACAACAATGATATAACTAGAACAATACCATAATAATACGAGAATAATACCAGAAAGAGCACCTTGATTAATGATAGAAATGTTCAGTTTCCTCTTCGAGGGGGAAACCTATAGTAGAGAAGAGCTCTATTACAATAATATCCAAGACAAAACTTATCATACCCTCTATTCATATTTATACTAAATTTGTCTATCCAAAAGAACAATCTAGAGGAAGATCCTTCTAGAAGCAGAATATTTTATTAGTTCTTCTTACATTTGACTTATTCTTTCTTATTGATAGGCATTATTAATATTGGTCTTTATTACATGGAAATATATTATTCTACCTATGTGAGGGGTTAGGGAGGTTAGGTCCCTAACATGTCCTCCCCCTTAAAAACAACCTTGTCCTCAAGGCTTGAGATGAGGAAATTGTTGCAGAATGGTAGCTGGTTCCCAAGTGGCATCTGTTGGAGTTGTATATTTCCACTGGACTAACACTTCCTTGATGGTGCATTGACATAAACAATGCTCACACTAGTCCAAAATTTCTTGTGGTTGCAACCAGATCGAGCCTTATTCATCCAACTCGAGAAGGCTGGTTTGAGTTTGGCACTTAGTTCCAAACACCTTCTTTAAGAAGTAAACATGAAAAATAGGATGGAGCTTAGAATGAATGATAAAAGCTAACTAATAGGCAACCTATCCCACACGCTTGAGAACGATATAAGGACCATAAAATTTTGAAGCCAGTTTCTGACAATGGTAAGCCTTGAGGGAAGTTTGCTTATAAGGTTGTAGTCAAAGAAACACTTGGTCTCCTTTAAATAATTGTCGCTCAGAGTGACCTTGACCTTCCTATTGCTTCATGTGATTCTAGGCCATGACCAAATTCTCTTTAAGGGTATGAAGAATAGACTCTCGAACTATAAGTGTTTGGTCAATTGCATGGACCTTCGAGACACTTAGAAGGTATGAGAGAACTGAAGATGGATTTTTTTCCATATACTACTTCAAAAGGAGTCATGCGGGTAGATGTATGATAAGAAGTGTTGTACCACCATTCAGCTAGTGGTAACCATTGAGCCCATTGATTTTTCCTTTCTGATATAAAAAACCTCAAATATGTTTCTAAACACTTATTGATAACTTCAGTTTGACCATCAGTCTAGGGATGATAAGTTGTGCTTAGATGCAATTGGGTGCCTTGTAGCCTGAATAGTTCTTGTGAAAAATTGCTATTGAAAGTGGGGTCTCGATCAGAAACAATAGAATGAAGCATGCCATAAAGATTGAATACCTGATCCATGAAAAGTTGATCCACAATGGAGGCGGTAAATGGGTGTTGAAGAGCACAGAAATGAGCATACTTGGAAAGATGATCAACGACCACCATGATGAGTGATTTATTKCTTGATTTAGTTAATCCCATAATAAAATCCAAATAGCAGGTGGAATCAAAAGCGATTGTAGTGTGCCAGGAGMTTCAAAAGTTTCACCCTTGTTGCATTGACAAACATCACATTCTGCCACAAAATTTTTAACATCCTATTTCATACCATCCCAAAAAAGAAAACGTTTGACCCAGTCATAGGTTTTGGTAAACTCCGAATTCCCAGTTGTGGGTGTAGCATGAAGCTCAGAAAGTATCGTGGATTTAAGTTGTGAATATTTACTTAAATACAAACAACCTTTGTAGCAAATCTCATCATTGTGCAAGAGTACCCTGGGGAAACTGGAGAATTGGCCTTCAATTGTTGGATCAGATGAAAAATTTTGGGATCTTGTAGCCATTCCTAGTGAACAACTTGGAGCCAATCTAGTACAATGAAGGAGAGGGGAAAAAGTGACCCTTCATCTTCATATTTCCCTGAAAGTGCATCAACAACCACATTGTCTTTGCCTTTCTTGTAAGTGATCTCATAATCATATCCAAAGATCTTAGTCACCCATTTTTGTTTCTCTAGGGAGGAAGGGTGTTGTTGTAGAAAATAATTGAGGCTTTGATGATCTATCTTGATTTGGAAGTGTTTCCCCAATATATAAGGGAGCCAAAGATCCACTACATGAAAAATAGAAAACATTTCCTTTTCATAGATCGATGGGCCCAAATGTCGATTTGACATTTGTTTGCCGGTAAAGGCCAAAGGCCGATCATCTTCCATAAGGACTACTCCAATTCCTCTCCCAAAAGCATCACATTCTAGGACAAAGGTCTTTGTGAAATCAAAAAGGGCCATAATTGGAGTGGTGCACATGGCCTCCTTTAAGGTTTGAAAGACTTGATAAGATATGGGAGTCCAAGTGAAATAATTCTTTTTAAGGAGAGCAGTGAGATGTGCCACAATATTTCCATAATTCTTAAAAAACTTGTGATAATAGCCTGTTAAACCCATAAATCCACACAATCTTTTGAGAGTCTTTGGGCGAGGCCATTCCTGCATAGCTTCAATCTTTTTAGGATCCATCCTGACACCTACCTTGTCAACAATATGACCCAAGTACTCTACTTCTGAGGCGCCAAACTCACATTTAGATTGTTTGAGGAAAATTTGGTGATGAGAGAGTATATGTAGAACTCGATCCACATGAGTAAGATGGGATGTCTAGGTTTTACTATAGATGAGGATATCATCAAAGAAAACTAGTAGAAAATGATGGAAGATATGATTCATGAGGCTTTGGAAAGTGGAGGGAGAATTACACAAGACAAAGGGCATGACCAAAAACCCATAGTGTCCCTCATGAGTTCAAAATGAATTCTTAGGAATTTTTTGCCTCATTCATACGTATATGGTGGTAGCCAAAACGATGATCAAGTTTAGTAAAGAACTGGGCGCCACTCAATTCATCTGAGAGGTCATCAATGATAGGAATGGGAAATTTGTATTTGATGGTGAGTTTTTTTAGGGCACAGAAATCAAGACACATGCACCGATATGCTTCTTTCTTAAGGACCATGACCACATGAGAAGAGTAGGGGCTCGTACTAGGACATATAACACCTGTAGTGAGCAATTCTTGAACAATTTTCTCAATTTCACTTTTTTGGGAAAAGGGATGATGATATGGATGAACATTGGGAGGAAGGTTGTCGGGGACAAGGGGAATGTAATGATCATGAACACCACGGGAAGGAGGAAGTCCTGGGGGAGTGTAAAAAACAACTTGATGTTTGGAGAGGATGGATTGGAGGTCCTACGACAAAGAGGGTGTCTCAGTGGCATGAATGGCATGGAGTTGTGCAATAATTCAAGAATGAACTTTTTTAGGAGCTTTTCCATGTGATGGGAACTGATGATCTCCGAGGAACCGAAAATGATTCCTTGAAACTTATATTGTTGGCCCTCCTGATTGAATTGCATTGTTAATTCCTTAAAATCCATGAGAATGGGACCCAGAGTCCTTAGCCATTATGAACCCAACACAATGTCACAACTGCCCATGTCGATAGACACATATGATATTTCATGTGGTACTAACCAATTTGGAGACGCACATTTTCACAACGCCCCCCACATTTCATGGACCCTCCATTGGAAATCATGATTTGAAAATTGTTGACGACATAGATATAGAAATTAGTTTCTTGGGAAATGTAGCGATGAATAAAATTATGGGTGATTCCACTGTCAACAAGGATGATGACCTTCTGATGCTTAATGTAACCAATTATCTTGAGGGTTTAGGGAGCAGAGAACCTAGTGAGAGCATTCAAGGAAATGACCGATTCAACTTTGGAAGGGTTTGAGGGTGTGGTCATGTCAGTGGGTTCAGGTGACTTGGACATAGGGGGGCCCTCGACATTGTCTTCCGAAACATCCTCGGAGATGGCCATAAAAATATTTTGCTCCTTACACTTGTGCCTAGGAAAATATTTTTCATCACAATTATAACAAAGGCCTTTGAGTTGGAATTCAACCATTTATTCCCTGGTCAATTTATGGATCTTTAGTGGAGTGGAAGGAGGAGTGGGAGTGATTTGTTTAGGTAGAGGAATAAAGGAGGGTTTTTGAGTTTGATAAGAGACAATCTGTTGTGCTTCCTTAGCTCTTTTAGTAGCTTCAACCCAACTCTGAGGCTGAGCCATGAGGACATGGGCATGAATCTCATCCTTGAGGCCACTGATAAAACATTAGAGGAAAAAATCATCAGAAAGTGTCCTCTATTCGAAAATCCAATCACTCAAAAGAGGCTATAAAGTATTCTACTATGCCAGATTGTTTCAACTTTGTTGAATGCCCTAAATGGTTGGTGTCAATGTCAAAGAGTTCATAAATCTATGCCACAAATGTTTTCCAAGCCACATACCCTTGGCGAGAATTTTTTCTCCATTGCCAACGTTCTTGATCTAGATGGAGAACACCATATCAGAGTTTGGCCAACTCATCTGTAATGCCATACAAAGAGAAATAATGTTCCATTTGAGTTACCCAACCAATGGGATCCAAGCCATAAAAAAATTTCACATCCACACGTGGAAGGTGTAGGTCACGCTGAAAGTGATGGGCCTGAAAAGTCATGGAATGAGAGGAAGTTTCACCTTCAGAGTGCAAAGGTGGGTGAGAGGAGGGAAAATCTGCAGGGATATTAAGCGAGGTCATGCTTGATGGTTTCCATTTTGGCATATATGGAGGAATGCATTCTTTAATTTATGGTGGAAAAAATGGCACTGAGTTGCCTCACTTCTTGTTGGGTCTTTGTGAAGTTAGAGGACAAGGAATTGAAGCGAGCTTCCAAGTCTTGGCTACAAGTGTGGGCCATGATGAAGAGGAAAATAAAAAGGGACGGGTGGGACCACACAAAAAATGGATTATGGGTGAAGTGTATCACTACGATCAGGGTGACGAGGGGAATCCAATGGGGTAAGGCCCAAATAAGGGTGTTGGAAGGGGGTCAGGTCCACGAGAAAACATATTTGGTGAAAAATGATAGGTATGATTGTGATAAGGGAAAAGAGAGGAATCCAACGGGATAGAGATCAAATAATGGTCATTTTGTTTTAATCCTATGGATTTATACTCCGATCTGAAGAATACTGCAATGTTGAAATGCCCAAATTCTTAACAAGAAGAAATGTGTAGTAATTTTGCAACTCGAATGCAGGAGGCACAGTTGCGCAACAATAGATCTTGTATGTTCTATTATTTTTTTGTCCCAAGGGTTAGGGTATGCAGGGTGTCTATAGAAAAGGGTTTTCCTTGTGCTATATCTCTCTAATATACATGTGAGGTCCAATAGTAGTACTTGGCCCAATATCTCAGGGAACCAACTAAGGAGGCTAGACCGTGCCCTTAGTCGTACTACCCGACTACCCAGGTACTAGAGAGTATCTTCCTGAGTGTTGTTCTCAGTGGCACTATAGCAGTCAGGTGACTGATCAGTTTATCTATGGATGGATTCAAGAGATCTAGGCTGATCTATATATAGTTGATGTCTGATGCGCTACCACTTGAAGGGGTACCAACAGGGGTTACAAGGGTGGCCAACAAATGTGCACTTAAGTACCACTTGTATTTCATGCGTGTATGAATCCCCAACTATATTTTTATGCATGTAATAACATATATATATAGATTTAAGATGTTGTAATACGTCTCTACGCTGGAAAAAAAATTAACCCACAATTTTTTTCCAAGGAAAGTGCTCTGATACCACTTGTAGTATTCCAGATATAAAATAGTATGCACAACAAAAATATTTTAGCTAGAAATGGCAGAACAACAATGATATAACCAAAACAATACTAGAATAATACCAGAATAACACCAGAAAGAGCACCTTGATTAATCATAGCAATGTTCACTTGCCTCTTTGAAGGGGAAACCTTCAACAAAGCAAATCTCTATTACAATAATATCCAAGACAAAATCTATCATACCCTCTACTCCTATTTATACTAAATTTATCTATCCAAAAGAACAATCTAGAGGAATATCCTTCTAGAAGTGGAATCTTCTATTAGGTCTTCTTACATTTGAATTATTCTTCCTTATTGATATGCCTTATTAATATTGGCCTTTATTACATGGAAATATATTATTCTACCTACGTGAGGGTTTAGGGAGGTTAGGTCCCTAGCATGAATTCTAGAAGGTCCTCCTACATTTATTATATCTAACTACCTAGTCCACCTTACATTGAATGGCCTCCATTATTATCATTATGGGCCCTCCACCCCCCCCACTACTTCTCTAGCTACGCGAAATTCCAATTGTTAAGAGCCTGAGTAGATCTACAAATATAATCACCAAAAATATTGAATACACAATATATCCATGGAATAATATAAAAGAAACCACACTTTATTATAGAAAATCCTTAAGGTAGGGAAACACAATACAATGGATCCAATGATGGAAAGGATCCTCTCCTATTCACTTCCCTATTCAAGGGGGAATCCTCCTATTGATCTACCACTCACAACAAAATACTTTTCTTGAAATCCCATTAAATTATTTGAAACCCTTTATATAGTGCTACCAATC